>VDFB02379711.1:60301443-60323810 GCA_007258455.2 Sequoia sempervirens
TTTTAATTTTTTTTATTAATTAAATTAATTAAATTAATTAATTAAAATAAATAAAAATAAATAAATATTTTTATTTTTATTTTTATTTTTATTTATTTATTTATAAATATATAAATAAATAAAAATAAAAATATCAATATGAACTTTGATATTTTTTTACCGATGATATATGTCATTGGTATGACTTCGGTCCATTTAGTGAAATATTATGTTGTAGTTATAATGAACTTGTGTCCATTTCATTATAACTATTTAAGATTTATAGTTTTAAATATTTATACAATAATGATATGAGACTCATTAATATCATTGTGCCTATCAATATTAATTATATACTAACACATTGCATATTAAATTCAACTTTTTCTAATTCTTTTTTTTTTTTAATTAAAAAAATAAATAAATGATATATTTCCCTGTAATTAGATAATGTGGAGATCTCTTAAATCTGCCCCATCACACTATCCTCTTTGGCATTGTATTCATTACTCCAGCTACTAGGGTTTTGCATGTGACATCTTTAATATCTTCATGACCATGGCTTTTAAATAGATCTCAATCTTTGCTTTAATCATTTTTATGGGTAACCCTTGAGTTCCATAATCTACCTTCAATCTCTTCTAAGAACATTGTCTTAAGCTAGACTGCATAGTATGCATATAAAGCAAGTCCTTCATACCTGCCATTGTTCCAAACCACCACTCAACTGCTTTAGCCAAATGTTGCCTCCATGGCACAATAGCATGTTTTAAAATCATGGTTGCCAGTGATTGACCATTAAGGTCACCACTTTCATCAAGATACAATGAGATTTTTGTCTTCAAACTCAAGGCATTATGCAAGATAACATTGTGAATTGTTTGTTGTGTACGATTTGATTTTCTTGCACATTTACTATTTTTCTAACTTCCTTTAAGACTGGGTATTACACCCTCAGCTACAATCTCAAACAGTTCACTCACTATCACTTGAAGATTCCTTTCATGAGCATCCTTCTATAAAATCAAACTATGCCCTATAGACTGCCTACTTATTATAGGGGACTCATTGTTTCATGGTATTGTAGATCTTAATATCCTTCAACCTTATTGACACTACTTCACAGTCCACAAGGTATTATTCACTATTCTCCCATCTTCGATGAGTCTCAAAACACTGCTCTAACATGCAATCCACTACCTCCATTATACATTAATGGTTAAGAAGAAACATTGAACCTCTGATTCCCACTGTTACTTTATTTGGATAGTCATTCCCTGATTGCATTTTCCTTGTCTAACACTACCAAAAGCATTTGAAAAACCCTTAAGGTCAGCAAGGGGGTAAGAAAACTCACTGTTAAAATCTCCACTTTACTATGCAAGGTTTGAGCTTTATTATCTTGTCATTGCTTAGCTCACATTTATCACATCTCAAGTGGTGTCATTCTTCTTCTGTGGGTGCATTTACAAATGTCACTAAGCTACATAGTGTGTGCTTGTTATTGGCTGTCCTTTAGATTGCAAGATTTTGTTAGTAGCTACAATGTCTCAATCTTTTCACACAGCCTCCACTAATCCGCTAGAGTTATTGTTTATGTTTCTCTGAGAAGGCCTAGAGGTTTTTGTACCTAATCATTACTCTTACCAATGTACATTTGTTGTTAAAAATAACCTTGTAAATCTTACGTTGGGAAAATTAGTTGTCTCTTGACAAGGTTGTGATATGATCTTAGGATTGTATCCTAGAGTGTGTGGGAAGCTTGTGTTTTATCATTAAGGCATGTAAACCTGATCAGGGAAATGTATCCTATATATCATGGGTCTTGATTTAATACTTTCCATAATGGTTATTAGCATATCACATTATTATAGTTTGCGGTAACCCAAGATTGCATTCAAGTATGTAACAAACTTGGTTTGTAGTTTAAGCTATACACTTTTAAGTAACATTCATAAGGTTTAGAAAATCTTGATCACTCTCTAGAATAGCCCATTAAACATGGGTTGTGCTTGAATACACTACATAATTGATATAACACAACCACTCTGCATATCAACCAGAGTTATAGGCTCTTTATTGCAGCAAGAGGTAATCACTTTTCGATCATGCTATAATTACATGTAACTTGTTAAACTTGAGACAACCTAAATGCACCAATGACTAGGTGGCCTCCACATTATACAACCTGAATTAACTACATTATATAAGTACCTCCATTTCTATCACAACATAGCCACATTAAACTTGGGTCACATATGAATGCATCCTATATTTGTTATAACACAACTGTGCCACATGACCAATAGAGTTATGGATCACATAATTACAGTCACAAGAATATGTTCCTTGGTTGTGATCTTATGGTGATTCCACACAATAAAATATGGACATGAAATTATTAAAACCCTAAACCTCTAAAAATGAAATCTGATGAGATGTTGCTTTAAATATGATTTTCAAACCTGGAACTAGAAATCTGACTTCTGGCAATTACTTAAAAGAATTAATGGCTACCCTCTGACTTTGAGTGATATCTTCTTGAATTTTTTTTCTAATTTTTCCCAAGAAAATTGTCCTTAGTTCTCCACAAACTATCTCAAGTCTAGAGAAAATTCACAAGTATAGCAAAACACTATCGCAATAAATCAGCGAACTCACTTTTCTTTATGTCGGCCACAATTTTATTTTTTTCTTTATTTTCATGTTTGTTAAAATTTTGACGAAACTGCTAATCAAAATTTAGACAAAACCCAAGTTTGTAAAAATTTTGACGAACGTCAAAGATAAACTTTTAAAAAATTGAAAATTACACATCAAATTTTACAAGCACCCGACAATACATCAAATTATACATATTTCATCAAAAAAAATCATCGGATTTTGTAGTCAAATGAGTTAGTGGATGCCCATGATGAGGTTAACTTCAAATAAATAACTTGAAATTCCCTCGCTAAGCTTCACATGCTCTTTTATAATGGCTTCAAATCAGAATTGACATTTTTCAAGATCATCAAAATAAGGATCTTGCATTACTTTTTGGCTGAGATTCTCTCGGATGGCTCATGAATCAACATTTTCTGCAAGGAGACACCAATCAATTTTTAGTAGTTTACTTACAAAGAGGAAAAATAAAAGAAGAAAAAGAAAGAGCATCCAAAATGGAAATGAAATGAAAATAGATGGAAGGCACTTACAGACAACAAATCCACACCATTTGGTTCCAAATTGGGAACAACAAGGAATAAATCTTGATGCTTCCATTGAGGATAGGCATGTCAATCTCTCAAATTAGTCACTCCTAGCCATACATCTTCATTGGGAGTTCCAAGATACTTATTTCACACAAAACCTCTCATGAATAGAATAACTTGAAATTGGAGATGCTCTTATAATGTCTATATCATAGGTGCTCATGATAAGGTTAACTTCAAATGAATAACTTGAAATTCCCTCACTAAGCTTCACACACTTTTATAATGGCTTAAAATCATAATTGAGATTTGTCAAGATCATAAAAATAAGGATGTTGCATTGCTTTTTTGGCTGAGATTCTCTTGGATGGCTCATAAATCAGCATTTTCTGCAAGGGGACACTAATCAATTTTTAGTAGGTTACTTATAAATAGGAAAAGTAAAAGAAGATGATATAAAGATTAGATGATAGAATTGGAATCATGCAAATTAATTTGCATACAAGTATAAATTAATAAGAACCAATGTGCATACTTACAAATTAATCCAATGAACCATATGGGTCTACTCTACTCTTTATTGTGTCAAGTATTGCCTCATGGTTAGACTCACGGACCTTCCACAAGGTCTTCTTCAAAGGTCTACCCCCATATTTGGCCAAATGAACATTGGATTACATGACAAGGTTCGAGTAATGAAGAATCTTTCAATGCGTGTCAAAGTCCTGAAACAACCAATATTTAAAACTCTTATGTGGGTACCTTCTAAGCCATGTTCCAATAACAAAAACTGAGCCTGTAGGGTATTAGATGTTTTCTCCATCTATAACTGGGGCCTCCAATTTCTTTTTGGTCTCAACACAATGACACAAGTAATAGTTAGTTCCCTCTTCATTTTTTTCAACTGCAATAATTGCATAAACATGCCCTACATTGATATGTGCAGCAAATCTCTTGAAATTAGTCAACATTACAAATACACTACAAAGATAACAATATGAATTTTAAAAACTAAGAAAGTAGATATATTACCGTGTTGAACTAGATCTGATATGTGGTCAAAGTCGACCGATGAATCTATCTATGTTAGTTCCAATTTTGTCGGAGGTTGATACATGTGAAGTGGGCTAAGATAACTTAATGACCATTTCTAAACCCACTCATTTGACTCACAATCAGCCCAGGCTTGCATTGTACATGAAGAACAAAAGCATGCAATCTTTTGTGTATTGATACTCCATGAACCTGCATTTGAGTTTATAAGAAAAGAGTGTATCTCACTTGATCCTAGTAGTGTACAACAATCCTCATATTTCGCAATGTTAGTATCATCCATCAACCAAAAAAATCTATGAACTAAAGATGTACCTTCATTACCTGGACCCATCAAAGCATTACACCACTCAACAATTGATTTTGCATCTGTCAACTTTGCATTGTCTTTATACTTTAACTCTTCTCATGCTAATGCTCTTTTCACACATTCTCCTACACCATCATGCTCCCCCTTTCCATGCCCATCCTCACAAAAGTTCCACATATGTTGAACACCTATAATGACATGCATCCTACTCAACTAGTAGAACATGCATGAGTTTTTGAACTGTGTTGCATAGTTATTTGACCATATTAAATTTTGACCATATGTTATTCCCCTCTGAGCTAAATCACTATAGAACATCTGGAAGCAACCTTGCATGAACTTTGGAGAATGTGTGTGATC
Organism: Sequoia sempervirens; assembly: GCA_007258455.2. Classification (NCBI taxonomy): domain Eukaryota; kingdom Viridiplantae; phylum Streptophyta; class Pinopsida; order Cupressales; family Cupressaceae; genus Sequoia; species Sequoia sempervirens. The sequence goes on from VDFB02379711.1 coordinate 60,306,340, forward strand.
ATCACTAATATAAAAGTGATATTCCCTCAATACCTGAACCTTTGCTCCTCTATACTATCAATTGCATGAATGAATGTTATGTGCACAAATATTGAAACCTATGTGGAGTTGTAATATTGTGACTACACCTCATGTTGTGGCTATAGAGTGTATTTCTCTACAAATTCAACCATTGAAACTATGTTTCCAACTAGAAAGGTGTCCTTGCATAGCTTGAATTGTGTGTCTAGCCATCGGGCTCTATGGGTATGCCTTGCATACTCATACACTATATTGTCACAAAACATGGACATAAACTAATACATTGGAATCTTCTGAATAACCAAATCACACGTTTTTGCTTGATTACCATGTTTTATAGCATATGTCACTATTTTATACTTCTCGAACTATACTAGTTTTTGTCCCACCTCATCTGTGCTTTCCATATGTTGACATACTGGCATATGTTACAAGCCACCACAACGCTAGCATTAACCATCCAAGCATGTTGTCCTATAGAATATTTTTCTATCCTCTATTTCACATAAAAAAAATTGATAAGAAGTCTCTTGAATATTTTGGTGGGGATGATATGCCACAATTTTGTAAAACATCGTTAGTATGCAAATCTAAACATATAGAATGATAAACATCATAATGGTTAGAGAATTCAATATGTAGTCTACAACAACAAGTAGTTTGTGTGTGATTTATCTTGACATAAAAAGGTTTAATCATTTCAAAATATCTTTGACAAATACTAATTTGAGGATAAGCCTATTGAAATTTATGAAAAAATTGGGTTTGAGTCATATCCAAAAAAAATTTTGGATGTGGCTCATAGATCTAACTACCTATTCTCCATTTTACCACATCCCTTTGATTCAGAGATGGTCTTGTTTTATTCTTCCAATACTCTTCAATTAGTGTTCTCAATGCTTCAACAACTTTTTTATCTTAAATCATGGCAGTCTCCCCGAGAATGCCAATAATTCATTTGAATCAGTGCCCTCAATTCTTTTTCGCCTTTGAATGGCTCTTGATAAAGTTTTTCTATTAATTTTCAATTGTTCACTCATCTTTCTAATGAGATGATCTCTCTTTGTTTGACTACTTACCAAAGTTGATGTAATGACACATCAAGAGACATTACTATCCTTTGAGCGTGAGGTCTTACCCACACTCTCATAAGCATCCATTAGATTCTTCACAATAGTGTTTTCACTTGAAACATTTGATGTTCTCAACCCAAGAGTCTTCATGATGTTTCTATACTTTATACCCCACATCATTTCAAGAAATAGTTGACATCTTGCAGTCTCATTTAGCATTTCAAAGAACAATTTTGAAATCTTATCAGCATATCTTCTACAAGTGTGTGTTGGAATCTTACCTTCCATGTGCTGCAAAATATCCTCATCAATATTAATCAAATACTTTTGCTTTCTACACAAAATTCTAGGTGGTGTTCTCCTAGGTACATATATCTCAACATTATGAATTTCATCAATATTTAAGTGAGGTGGGCTAGATTGGATACCTTCGATCAAGGGTGGAATAGACGACATACCTTGAGGTTCACATGGGGATGATGGCATACCTTCTTCATCAAATCTGAGTGATTATGTACTCTCAACTTGAGATGTGGTGGATTGTGTCCAACCATATTCACTTGCAGTAGATGGTGTCTCTCTATATTCACTTGCGGTAGATGGTGTCCCCCCATATTCACTTGCGGTAGATGGTGTCCCTCCATATTCACTTGTACTTAATGGTGTCCCTTCGTATTCACTTGTGATAGAGTGCGTGTCTCCAACTACGGTATTTGAATCTATCTTACCATGATGCTTTCACATTCATGCCCTTTGTGCCGCCAATGCCTTTTCTCTTTTTGATGTTTGAGGTTCCTTTTCAATTGGCTTGTTTTCGTCAATCGTATCCAATTTCTTCTTTTCATGATATTCTCTCACTTGTTCTCTCTCCTTTGCTTTATTGCTTTCATACTCTTCGTCTGTTAGTTTATACTAACTCATTTGACTAAAAAATATGATGAAAATTTCTTACAAAAGATGTATAATTAGATGAATCATCGAGTACCTATGTATTTAATGTGAAATTTTCAAAAAAATATATATATATATGTGCCTGATGTTCGTCGAAATTGAGATGCTCCATGATTTTCATCACTTTTTCGACAAACATCAGGCATAAATTTTAATAAATAAAAGTGAGTTCAACAACTTATCTATACTTGCGACAATGTTTTCATGCTATACTTGTGAATTTTCTATACGTGTGATATTTTGTAGAGGTTATAGGCCAATTTTTTTTGGTGCAAAATATCATAATTATTAGATTTTGTTACCTGTCTATGATTAAAAATTATTGGAGTGTAGGAACATTATTTTTTTGAGATCTAAATATTCAAGCTTGGTAAAGAAAAATCATGTGAACAAGTAGTCTTAGAACCACAAAATGAAGAGACACTTGCTATAGATTGTGGGCCTAGATTGAAAAAAGAAGAAGGGTGATAGAAATGTTATTATACTTTACAACAGTAGCTTTGCAAAGGGCTTAAAGACGAGAATACTTTTAATCACAACAGCTGAGAAACATTGTAGGCATCATGGTCATGTTGAAGAGGGGCATGATTATCGTCCATTGGTAAGTTGTTGATTATATGTGTTTATATTGATTGAATTTGTAAATGTTTATATCATTTATTTTATATATATATATATAATCACTTGATCATGATCATGGTTTATTTGTATCAATCATTATTATAAAGGTTGGGCACCCTAGGGCAGATGATATGGATTTATCCACGGCTAGAATGTGGTTTTGCAATGGCCAGGAACATGGAGGTACATGAATGTCCGAAGAATGAAGTTAATGATCTATGGAAGAGATGATCATACACGAGAGAGAAAACAGGTTAGAAGATGATGGGTACAAATACATTGATCCATGATGTATTTAGTGGCCCTTGATTGATCCTTGATGATGAGGAATGGCTTTGATGATGTTCATGATTTACCTATACTTGAAGGCATAGCATTGCTTTATGAAGGAAGCTCCCGAACAAATCTTCTCTCGATGTATTTATTGTTGAACTTGAAAGTTATGAATGGTTTATCAAACATAGAAATCTCACAAATGTTAATGTATGTCATATATGTCATCTTTTTTCATCTATTTTAATTGGTGTTAGTTCATCACTAGTAAATAAATGATGAAATATATTAATATTCTTTATAGTAATAAATTATTTTGTTTCTAGATTGATCGTGAATTTTTGTTACCACCATCGAAATGTTTTACTCCTCATGCAAAATTTGCTCTGCCATTATGAAAGATGTGGAATGGAGTATCAAACAATAGATGCATGCTCCCAACTAGTCCTGTATATATCCTCATAAGCATGAATTGCATGAGAATGCGATTACCTATATATTAGTAGATATTGAACAAATCAACTAACAAAAAAGGTGTCTCACAAGGTTCTTCGTTATATTCTCATTATTCCATGTATGCAATGATTATTTAGGTGTCAAAGCTTAGCACAATTTATGGATTACCATGAACGGAATAGAAGTGGAGATGGCATTCTTTGAATGCCTATGGATGGTTCTATATTTAGGGACATGGAGGGAAAATGGCCACATTTTAAAGAACCTTGTAATCTCAGGCTTTCACTGGCAACAGACGATGTCAATTCATTTAGAGAGTTGAGATCTATTTACTTTCGGTGTGCTTTGTTTTTGTGCGATATCAACAATAACATTCCTCCATGGATGTCAATAAAGAGGTAGCACATAATGTTGGCAATGATTGTTCTAGGTATTTGTTTACATCAATTTTCTTTAATGTAGTAGCATCTCATTGTCTTATTTGTTGCATAATGAATTATTTTTTTCATTTAATAGTCATGTACAATAATTTATATATATTGCAGTAAAATGGTTATAATAATTATGTAATGTTTATGTTCATTCAACTAGGTAAGTACCCAGTTAAAGATATGAATGTATGTATCGAGCCTCTTATTGACAAGTTACTAAAGTTATGGAATGGCGTCACTGTGTATGATGTCTCTAGACCAATAGGACAAAGACAATTTCAATTCCATGCAATGCTTGTATGGACAATTCATGATGCCCTAGGGCTAACACAATTTTGTGGTATGTTATAACATTTGACTGCACTTTAAAGATATTTAATTTTATGAAGTAGATATCATGCATGTTTTTTAATTAATCTATTCATTATATATAATTATAAAAATTGACATATTTAATCCAATTATATATGATCTTGCAAGTCTTCAAACAAAGGGAAAATTTGCATGTCTAGTTTGTGGTCCAAAGATGAAATCTTGTCGTTCAACAATTTTAGGAAATCAAGTGTTTGATGAGTATAGGAACTTCCTCCACAAAAATCATAAGTATCGAACTACTAAAAAACATCTTTTCAATGGGAAAGAAGAGACTACATCAAAACCACGAAGAATGACACATTGCCTATGGAAGGTGGAATATAATAGAATTAATCGTCAAGGTTATACATCAGATCAAATTGTTTATCTATCATAAATGATATGTTTGGAATTTATATTTTTATATTGTGTTTTGTTTAGTCATGGTGTAATTGACAATGATTGTCATTGTTAATTTTTTTAACTTATATGCTTCATGAAGGTCGTCAAGGCATTAATGGTCGACTTCCACAGGGACTGAAAATTTATTCCAAAAAATTTAGTAGGTTGCCCTACTATGAGCAGCTATAAATTGTGCATTTTTTTTATACAATGCATATCAGAAACAATATAACAGAAACATTATGGAAAATATTGGATGGAGGGCATGACAAAGAAAAAATTGTCAAAATTTTTAGTGACATTTAGGAAGCCAATCATGCAATGAAAAATGTCATTCAATTAAATAGCAATGGAGACCAAATTAATATAAGTTCCCTTCCTTGGTTATTAACGGAGCAGCAAAGAAATGTTATAAAATAATTCATACGAAAAATTTAATTTCCCATAGGATTTGTTGCGAACATAAACAATATCATAACAAAGAAAGGTGAATTTGGATCAGGGATGAAAATGCATGATTGGCATACCTTCATTAAGGTAATTATTCTGGTATATTTTATATATATTTGTATGTTGCATGTACTTTTCAATGTATTATGTTTACTAGTTTTGGAAAAATAATGAAAAGATCATTTTATAATTGTTGCAATACATTTTACCTCTATCTCTCCTAGACAGCTTCGACAACAATGTTAAGAAAGTTATATATGATCTTGGAAAATACATGAGGTAAGTAGAAATATTTGTTCAATTCGTTGTATAGATCTTATATTTTCCATTTGTTTTACTTGTTATGTAATATATTGTATATTTTTGTTAAATCTTGTTAATATATTTGCACCTTGAATCACTTGTAGATGGTTTTCATCCAAAGAAATCCATAAAGAAGATATAAATTATTGGAGGAGAAAATTTCCTCGTCTAATGTGTGAAATGCAAAAGTGTCTACCTTTGACATTTTTCAATGCACAAGAACACTACCTCATACACCAAGTTGAGGAGATTGAATTGTGTGGACCTGTACACAGAAGGTCAATGTGGATGATTGAGAGGCACTTGAAATTTTTGAAGGCTTTGATTAGAAAAAGATCACATCCTGAGGGTTCTATGGTGGAGTGATATATGGTATATTAGACCATGGTGTACATTACTAAATATCTTCCTAAGTTTGCAACAAAGATCCATATAGATCACATTTGGGATCTCAACTCCATTAACAAATTTGAAGGGGAGTATCTAATGGGGAAAGGTAGATTGAGGAGAGTGAGAGGTAATTATAAGATGGTCATGGAGATTAATTAGAATACATTTTACATTGCCTTCAATTTCTTGAAAAGAAACAATAGAGAACTAGTCCAAATGAAAGAATATTCCACACATTAATAGAAAAGTTCTGGTATTGTATTACTCCATAAAATAAGTTGTATACTGTGGTAATTAACTAATTATACGGCGTTTGTGAATTTCAATTTTTTTGATACAATTGTTTGAGAGTGGGATGCACTACATTTGTACATCATAAACAATCTTGATTGGATGACGGTATGGATTGAACGATGTCAACAATCTGATCGCGCATTAACATGGGAAGTTGTGGCTTCATTGGTTAAAGAAGCTCATAAATAAATAGGAGATTCAAAATGTACACTGAGGGAAATTGATTTAGCAAATGGATAAGTAAGCAGTGCATTATAGATATATTAATCCTTACATATTATTTGTTATTTTCAATTATATTGATGTATATATGTATTTGAGTTTTATTTTCTTTGCATACATTTGGCCAGAATAAATATGTTTATCCTTGTGATCTGATTATTTTTTGTGTTCACATATTAGGGTCCAGACATACAAGGCTATGTGCAATGGTTTAATAGAATTTTAGATCAAAAGAAGTTATGACCTGAAGAAAACTTGTGATTCTAGTATAACTATAGTCTTTCAGGTGACTAATTTTTCATCTAGAAGTGACATACATCCAGAAGTCTCAGAAAATCAATACTATGGGATTTTTGATGATATACTTGAGCGTGACTTTAAGTCCTTCAAATTAGTTTGTTGATAGATCCAAGTAATTACTGAGGCTATGATTGCATGAAAAGTGATCACAGTGTTATTGAACATGGTAAATGGATTTGGTTAATACACAAAGATTACGATCGAGAAGCGACTAAATGATCCCTATGTTCTTCCAAGCCAATGTGAGCAGGTATTTTACTCAGAGGTTCCAGGTAAACCGAGTTGGTCATTTTTTGTTTGACATGATCCAAGAGGAAGGCCGATAAAGTATAATGTGATGGAAGAAGAAGATGCCAAAGGAACTAGAAGATGATAGATGATGATCAAGATCAGTTAGTTTGATGATGTGCACAGCGAAGATGTTGAGAAAAAGAAGAGGTGATCATGAGTAGTGTTGGAGTTAATGTTCATGATATCCGTGTGGATGATGACATTATCGAAACTGATATCAATGACGATGATGATGATATTACCAATCCTTACAATGTCGAATCTAGATTGGATGATAGAGATAAAGAGTTGGATGAAGAAAAAATCAATGACATTAAAATGTATGAGTTATGCGATTAAATTATCTATTTGATATTGATTTCTTGATAGAATTATATTTGACTTATATGGTTACATAATTAATTCATGATGTTTTTAATTTTTATTCCATTACATAATTAATTCATGTACTTTTTAATGTTGTTAATTCATGATGTTACAACTATTGTAGATCTCCTAGAAATTTCCATATGATCAAATCCCAATTAGGCTACGAATATTTATGATTAGATATTATTTGATCATATCTTTGGTTATTTCATTCCCAAAAAATTAGTGTTTCCTCAAGTTGACCCCACATAGTAACATGTGAATGGGGCCAATGTTGAAATTTTTTCAATTTGTGCTTGTATGGAGTGAAACTTGACATGGTTAGCCGAGAAGCATGTGTTGACGATATGGGAGGGTTTTGAGACTCAAACATGGTGTCATGCTATATAAATGCATCCTGTCCTTCCTAATAATATAAGTTGCCTTATTCTTCGTCTCTTTCATATATTGTTCCTAATTATCAAATGGTGGTAAGTGATTATTCCCTTATATATCATTGTATAATTATTTTTTTCTATATTAATTTATATATTTTTATTATATTATGTGGAGCTCCAAAAAGTTAGAAAGGAGTTCAAGTTAGTAGGTTCAAAATAAAAAATCATCACTTGTCTCTCTATCTACTCAATAATCAAAAGGCCATCAACTCTTCCATCTTAGTTGAGAGGACTGATTATATTATGGTTTTTGTATGTTCCTATATAGGTTTCTTGTACATGTATTTTGTATTACTAACATGTGACATTGTATGCTTATATTGCTTTCTTGTATATATTATATTTTTACCAACATATACTATTGTATGCTTGCATGGCTTCTTAGTTAAAAAAAAAAATTATTATTGATCATTTTGATATTTTCTATAAGTTATTATTAGATGATACACATTGGATTCCTTTTATTTTTTTATATTTGAAGATACATAACTAATTACAAGGATAATATAAAGAAGATATATCTATATATGTATCATTTATGAGTTTCTAAAATATTTTACTTCCATGTCACTCCACTTTCTTTACTTCAATTGAGAAACATAATACCTCTATAATCTTACATTTATCAAGTGTCAATAAAATAAAATTCAAGTACTTAGCTATCAATTTTCTCTTGATTGATCTAGTAATAATATACTATCCAACTAATACTCATCCAATGATATCATCTTGCATTGATTTGTGTTACTTGACCATCACATAATTGAACCAAGTACCACTTTAGAAATACCACATACATAATATTCTCTTTCTACAAACCCCCCATTGTATTCATAAGGGTTTTATTGTAGGTCCCATCAAATACTATGCCCTAATCATGTAACAAGTAGATAAGTCATCTTTACTAAGGTCAAACAAGGTTGTTTTATCACAAAATACAATATTTTTTAGTTTTAAGTGTTAGATTTATGTTTCAATTATAAGGTTTATCTTTTAGGTTTAAGGTATGAATTTAAGGTTCTTACAATGACTTTTCAACCAATGGTATTATTCTATCCTATCTCTACCATTCTAGTTCTAAAATAAAACATACAAATAAAACTTAAATATTAATTTGAATTTCACATGTTATTTTGATTTTTGGCCCTGCACACACAGGAGCACGACATAGCTTAGTGCATTGAGACCCTAACTAGCAAAATAGGGCAAGAGGAAAGTCGGAGCGATGAGGTTGAGAGCACTTAGAAAGGTAAAATCGATGACCAAGGGACAATGAGTACTGTAAGTGAATTATATATTTTATATTGGCACCCCCATTCTCTTTAACCTACAATTTTCATTCCTTTCCAAATATCTTGTCGTACATTTGTTGTGATTCGATGACTAAGAGCATCTACCATAATGACAAATAGTAGAGTTGTGGGGTAGGTCAATTCTTGATAAAATATCTCCATTCCTCCCTTCCAAGCATTTCTTAGAGGTAATAGTTGTCCACTTCTCTTTATTAAGGAGTTATCTATGCAATTTTAGCATTAATAGCTAGATTAAAATCATTGATCATCCTTAACCCCAACCCTCTCTTATTCTTGGGTTTAGAAACAAACTCCAAATCCAAGTTAGGAATATGTTTTTTTATCTTCCAATTTTGACCAAAAGCATTATTTTCCACATTGTCGATAATTTTCATAGGCATATGCAACAAACTTGTATTGTATGCTGGGAGATTTTGAAGAGTAGCCTTAATAAGTTGAAGCTTGCTAGCTTGACTTAAGAGAGAGATTTTCCATCATGCAAGTTTGTGTTGGAATAAATCCAATAGGCTATTCAAAAAATTATTTGGGATTGGACCCTTAAAGTGTTGCATCCCAAGGTAGAAGGATTGGAACAGTAACAATTTTTAGGAACTTTTTTCCAAACTCAAAATTTCTATAACTTTATTGAGAAACTCCCATGAAACATGGTTGTAAGCCTTCATCAAATCTAAATTTAGAAGAAACCTTTTTTTTTAATCAAGTTCCATAGAATGGATCACTTCATGAAAAGTAATGATACAGTCAAGAATCTTCCTACCATGGACAAAACTACTATGCTATATGGAGAGATCAACTTTGGGAGAATTTGTTGCAGTTTTAAGGAAATGATTTTTGCAAAAAAATTATACATCGATTTATAATGGTTGATTGGTTGGAATATCGAGGAGACAACCCTATCCTTTTTTGGGATAAGAACCAAAAATTTAATGTTCAACTCCTTTAGTAATCTTCCACTCCTAAAAAACTCCCTATTTGCAGCTACCATGTCATCAACAACAATATCCCAATGCACTTGAAAGAAGTGAGGGAACTTGTTAGGGTTGGGGGCCTTACTTCCTTAAAAAGAGAAAACACAAAATTTCACTTCTTCCTCCATTATAGGCTTCATCAACTCCATATTATCTTTCTCATCAACAATTGTGGTGATAAGCTTTAGGATAACATTATAATTCATAGGACCAAAAACATTTTTTTTAGTGAAGAGATTGTTGAAATTTTTTGTTGCTTTGTCCCTTATATAGGCTTCATTAGAGATTCAGTTACCATCCAACCAAATATCTTTCAATTTGTTAGATGAGTTGTGTTTTAGAGGCCTCATATACAAAAACTTAGTATTCCTACCCCCAACCTTTAACCAAATCGTTCTCAATCTTTGCCCCCAAAAGTTTTTTTTAGCAATTAATGATTGGAGCTCACATAAAAGACCTTTTTCTTTCACTATCATCTCTTAACTCATTCCTAGAATGTGCATTTCCTTTTATGGGGTGTTTAGTTGAGCCATAACTTCAGATTTCTTTTAAAAAATGTTACCAAGTGACTTCTTATTCCATCTTCTAACATTTAGTTTGACATTGTTTAGCTTCTCAACAATTTGGAACATAGGCAATCCTTCCACTTTTTTGTTCCATCATTTAGCTATTTTATTAGCCAAATCGGGATTTTGAGTCCATATTTATTCAAATTGAAAAGGAAAACCTTTTTTTGTTCCCATTTTTTCAACATAGAAAAAATAAAGCCAATAGTTTTGTTCATTACAACGCAACCCTTCATTAGAGACAACATTAACAACCAAGTTGCCTCTAAAGATATGGTTAATTTTGGTTTTAGAGAAACCCCTAATCATACTTATCTAGTCATCCATCATGTTTTTGATCCTCCAAGGTGAGAAAAAATTACCTTTCAAGATTTGTATAATCAAATTTTAGCCCTATGTTCAATCTCAACATTAAAATAACCCTTATCCTTCATTCTTATTAATCCCTACTAGGAAGCAATAGTTTCAGCCTCATTATTGTATTTTTTGTCGATATACGTAATGCACCCAAGCCAAGACACCAACACAATTAAAAGTTTTGAGAAGTGGGATAAAAAATGCATCATTTGAAGCATCAAACCAATATGCAAAGATGAAAGAAAGTGCTAACCCCTTAAACTGAAAAAGTTTCTTTTAACTTTAAGTTTTTTGGGTAGCCAATTCTTTTAAGTTATCAAATCCTGCCATCATACATAATCAAGTTGTTTCAAATGACTATGAGCACTAATTTTCACTATTTGAAGATGTTGAAACTTTGTCATAAAGAACTATAACATTGATGCAACCACTCATCCTATCTTAAAACATACCAAAAGTCTCCTAGAAATTAGACATAGGAATATTTAAGATGACTTAAATATTTTTTATTTCCAAAGCATAAACTTATGATGACTTAACCAAGCCTAGTACACATTCCCTCCCCGTTAACCACTTAGACATATGGAATTTATCATTGGACAGCTGAACCACCTCACAAGTGCACCTAAATTATGTCTATTAGTGTTCTAATTTATCTTTTTCAAGACAAATTAAACCAAAATATTATGTATGGTGAAACCATTCTTCGGCACACTACAAAAAATTTCAATGGAAATTTGCATTAAATGTAAATTTGCTGCTATTTTTAGTCATGTAGGTGTCCAATAAACCACTTGGTGGTGTTTCCCTTCAATTTTATTTACTTTAATGAAGAGAAAAAGTCCTTTGATTACAATTATAGAATACATTTGAGGCCTTGGTTGTGTAACTGGTGGACCATAGTCACATTTAACACTTGTTACAAAGTTTGGGAGTTAAAACATTAAGTTGAAGTCTAGTAAATCAAATAACTTGGATTAAGACTGTGAGACTGTGAGACTGATAATGAATATCATTCATTGGCTTTTCCCCTCAATTGTCATGCAAAAATCCTTGGAACATTTCCATACATTGTTCATGTAGGAAAATTCATCACTGAGTCTAAGTTTTTTAGGCTTCCATAGCCTCAGCTACTATGAGCTTCATCTCCCAAACTCCATGTTTGTGTTATGTTTTAAAATAATGACATTTTAAAGTCATTAATTGCAAGGGATAGCCTCCTTCATACATTGATTTGATTTGTGATGGACACATTTGGATGGTAGTAACAATAACTTGCAAACTATCAAGACTTGATTACCTTATAACCTGTCAAATTCTAGCGATGAAATGATAGATTAAATATAATGTCACCTTGGGATCACATCACCATGAAAGAACTTCATCCAACATCCTTATGAGTGCAAGTACCACCAAATAGGTATTTTTCAGATCTGTCTTCCTCAAGCGAGGGAAATTCAGGAAGAGAAGAGGAAAGCGAGACTAGTAGGTCTAAAAGAGGGAGATCCACTAGAGGTCAAAAGATTAGAAGAAAAATTTGTAAAGCATGGAATTTTGTCTTCCTGAAGGGGGGTCATGTTCTTATGATGATGAGAGCATAGGTGACATCAAGTTTCCCTTGAGGTAAAAACATCTACGGAAACAATTGGTACCCAAGGAACTTCCTCCAATAAACACTGATTTTTTTGTCAATGAGAGGATATATCGCATAGCACCATCATCATTACATGGTTTGGACTATTTTTCATGGACGGCATAAAGGTATGTTACAAAAAAGTTACTAAATTGATGGAGCATGTTAGACCCTATTGTTATAGAAGATTGGATGAGCTAGTTCGATATACAGAAGTATGTGTAGTATGCCTGTCACAAATTATATACGCTAAAAGATAAGGATCAAAATAAAGGAGTGGCTATGTACATTGATGGAAGGCCAAAAGCATTAGGGAATATTGTAGGGTTTATAAATAGTACATGACCTGGGTCAACAAATAAGCAACCCAATTGCATATTCGAGACGTGCGAGAGAAATCGTGTATTTGTATGTGTAATAAAATCAATAACTGCAGGGGAAGAGTTGCTAATCGATTAAAATTTGAATCGCACAGATACAAACACAGTTACTATGGGGGCAGTACATACTATACACCATTTTACCCAACCTCCAATTAATGACTCCAATATACCATTTTATTATTATGTTTTTTTGTAAGTCTATTAGCTTCATTTCGGTAATATTTTTTTATATTTGATTTTTGTCACAACAAGACATTAATCATACAGGGAAGGCTCTGGCCCATAGCATAGATCACAATGCATCTTTAGGCGCTTCTACCCAATAGGTTTACCTCATTGTAATTGTACAAATTAGATACGAGCAAATTTTTTTATTATTATGTTTTTTTCATAAGTTTATTGGGTTAATTTCGATAATGTTTTTAATATTATTGTCGTAGTCGACTGATCGGGGAAAGACACCAATAGTAGAGGAGAGCATCCATAGGGAGATACAGTCACTATTATGCGATGATGACATTGCATATTCTGCAAACCCTTTGGATATGATAACGAGGACCCAAAAAAAATGCAATGAAGAAATCCTTCAGTTGTTATTCATAGTGCCTCAAACAAATGAGATAAGAGAAAGGGTTAAAATATTGATTGAGAGAGCATGGAACTAGCAAGTGAGTTGTCATGAGATCTTTAATTATAACATAAGGTCATTCATGGTTTTATATTTTATACTCTTTTATGTCATGAACTAAAATATGTGTTGTTTTTAAGGGATTTTTTGCGTCCTTATGATGTTGCTGGCCATGATCGGGGCACTGCAGGTGTTGCCTGGGGAGTAGGGGTTGGTACAAGTGTCGATTCTAATCTTTCTACGCATACATAACATTGTCTAACCCCATGATTCATGCCTATATTGTCAACTGAAATGTTAGAAACACATAGCATGCAGACATCGGGTAGTGTACCCTCTGGTAGCGAACACATGCCAAAACATGCATCAGGACATGTACCTAGGGATGCAAGGCCACTAGTACTGGTGATATTTTAGCAACATTTCTTGGATCTTCCCGTATTACTAGTACGAGAACATTTCCAGTCACATTTATGGTGACCGAGGATTTTGTTCCCATAAAGATAGAGAAGGTCCCAGGTACTTTAAAAAAATTTAATTATTATTATATATAATCCAATTAAGATTTACTTATTGATCACTCTTTTTAGACTAATGATCCCATGATCATTTTGTAGGAAATGATGTTTTTAATAAATATCTAAATTATATTACATTGGATATCTTCAGGCCCACTATACGTACATAGTGGAATTCCCAAAATCAAGATTTAAAAGATGAGTTTGTTAACTATTTAGTTGTGTTGTTCGGTAATAACACATTCAACCAAACCAAGGTCCTTAAGAAAGTTGGTACCTATCTAAAGTATGGGAGGGACCAATATAGGTCACCTTTAGAGAAGAACAAAAAGTACGATCATCCCCCCATGATTTCGAAGAGGGAGTGGAAGGACCTGGTGTCAGATGGAAAGGGGAAGGCCGAAAAGAAAAAAGGAAAGACACCATCAAGCCAAGGAAGGTATGTGATACTATCAACAATGTAATTATAGACTCATTACTCTTTCTTTTTACATAATCTAACATATTTCAAACTTTTCATAGGCTTCCTAACACATGCGAGAAGGAAAAAAAGGAAAGACTAGAAAAACATGGGCAGCACAAACTTGGCTCTGGTGGTTATATGAAATTAGTTGCATGAATTGTAAGTATCAATAAATGAAATATTGTATCCAACTAATAAATTGAAAATAATTTTGGTTTTATCACACCATAGAAGAAAAATTCATGATCTTATGGAAAAATGTAGGGCTCTAAATTCAATAGAGTTCTGACAGAAGAGGACCTGAAGATTTCCTTCCAACAAGGCTATGGAGCTGTGGCTGAATGCCTAAAAGTCTTGACTGGGAAAACACAATCTTCCACTACATCTGACACACAGGTAAATAAACCCAAAAAAGTTTATTTAAAATTGAATACTTGTGCAATCTATTCAATATTAATTTCCACCATAAATTAATTACATGCCTATTTTTTTTAAACATTCAAGCAATGATAATATTGCACATGACATTGGAATGCATCCTGGTGAGGGTGGAGCACAACTTGCAAATGAAGGTCATGGTGTGCATCCCAGTACTGGATGTATTCATGTGCTATACAAAATGCAGTATGGATTAATACAATTAAATATCTTTAATTGAAATTGGTGTATTAATTTATGTAACCTTTCATGTTTCAACTTTAGAGAATGTAGAGCATGATCAACATGTGTAGCATGATCAGGCTAGACAAGATCAGGAACATGATGTGGCCCCATCAGGTAAAGAGGACCACTCTAATGTTCTTTTAAACATATTTAATTGCAATTGGTGTATTAATTAATGTAACCTTTCATGTTTCAAATCTAGATTAGGGTTTAGAGGGTGTTCAACATGTTGAGCATGAGGCTATAAGACAAGATCAGGAACATGATGTGGCCCCATCAAGTAAAGAGAACCACTCTAATGTTGTTTTAATTAATGAAATACTTGTAACAATAATAATAAAACATATCAATTTAACATTTCTTTGTTATTGCAGCAGACCCCCCTTGCAGCGGCCTCCACGTCGTGAGTACATGACTAGGCATACATTAAGATCACGAGTAGAGGGCAGAACAACTAAAGGGGGGATAGATGATTTAGAAAATGATATCCCACTTCTTTTTTTAGCTGCAAAAAAGAAACAAAAAAAAAAGTGATTGTAATCATATTATGACAACCATATTTTTATATGTTAATGAATGTTAAAAACTGATATTTTTGACAACCATATTTTGATAATATGTAAAAACTAAAAAAATGAATGTTATATGTTAATGAATGAATGTGAATATGTTAATGAATGAATGTTAAATGTTATTAATGGATGAATGAATGAATGTGAATATGTTATTAATGGCTGAGTGAATGAATGTGAATATGTTAATGAATGAATGTTATATGTTATTAATGGATGAATGAATGAATGTTATATGTTATTAATGGATGAATGAATGATTAATGTTATATGATCGGGTATGGGGAATTGAGAGTGATGTGAGGGGGGGGAGGGGACAAATGAGCTTCCACTGTCACATGGTTAGCCCTATTAAGTAGAGAATATTAAATTATTCTTGAAACAAAGAGAAGCTCAATAAGGTAATGCAATTTTTAATATAAGAAATGCATCATTTGAAGCATCAAACCAATATGCAAAGATGAAAGAAAGTTCTAACTTTTCACTATGGTGGAAGAAAAATGATTCTTTATACCCTGATGGCTTCTTTTTCCAAGCCAATTTCTCCTACTTTACATAGCTCTGCCATGTTTGTGGATGTGATATGTCTCCTACACAAAAAAACATGTACCAGTTTATGGCCTTCAATCCAACTACATCCAAGTATATTTTTAATTCCTCTATCTTTCATCAATCTCTTTACTATTTGAGCCTCGTACATATGTTTTAGATGAAGAACCCATTATTGTGAAATGTGCCTCCAGTTGAGTAAAGTGAATCCATGCTCTCCATCATAATTTGAAGTTGTTTCCATTCCAATGTTCTGAGTTTAGTTTGTTTGTATGGATTTGTATGAATACCACATTGTGTTGTGTGTGGATTTGGTTTCAAAGCTCTATTTCTTTTGTTTTTAGTGGTGACATAACTCTAAAATTTGACTTTTGTGCATAACAGGTTAGTGGAAAATTGATAGCTCTGAAGGGTTTAGAGGCTTGATTAAGAGAGATACACTGATATTTGGATCTTGTTGTTGATGGGAGGCTTCCACTTAACCATGAAATTTTGTACCATCTGTAGGTATGCAAAAATTTCTCTACTTACATTCATTCAAGAGGCTAGATCGCTTATCTTTTGTCATATGGTTTGATTAATGTGGCATACAATGTCAATGTGGGCTATAATTTTTTTAATATGTTCAAGTTATGCATATTTTACAATGAATAGAGGTTGAAAAGGGGCGTGTAAGTTAAAACAACCATCATTAACAATAATTCTTTATACTATGTTATATTTATTCATTATTCCTAAAATTCTTAAACTTACAGACTAGGAAGAGAACTCTATTAAATACATGAGTATGTACTACATATATTGTTGTAAATCCAAGCCTTATGATCTTGGATATATCTAGGAAGGCCCAAGAAAGTAGTTGCATGTATATAAGTAGTTGATTGGATGTCTGAGAAGTTTTGGAAGAATAACAATACAGGACTTGTATGTGTAACAATAAATAACAATGCACTAGTTTCAATAAGAGTTGCATGGACATGGATATAGACACATATGTGATTTTTTTCAATGCCCCCCTTCTTCTATTATGGTATTGATCTTATTACAGGTCCTCTCTATATTGCTAGCATTGTATTGAACACTACCTCTGAAACAAAAGCAACATTTTGTCTACTCTCGTACAATTGTTCTTTTTGTAATTCCAATTATTTTCCAATACTAAAACTTCTGGAATATTTTGTAAAAGTGAATTTACAATTTAGTATGCAAATTCATCCATG
>VDFB02379711.1:60323910-60344684 GCA_007258455.2 Sequoia sempervirens
CTGAATGACTGAATGTTATATGTTATTAATGGAAGGATGAATGAATGTTAAATGTTATTAATAGATGAATGAATGAATGTGAATATGTTATTAATGGCCTGAGTGAATGAAAACGTGAATACAATAATGGTAATGAATGTTATATGTTATTAATGGATGAATGAATGAATGTTATATGTTATTAATGGATGAATGAATGATTAATGTTATATGATCGGGTATGGGGAATTGAGAGTGATGTGAGGGGGGGGAGGGGACAAATGAGCTTCCACTGTCACATGGTTAGCCCTATTAAGTAGAGAATATTAAATTATTCTTGAAACAAAGAGAAGCTCAATAAGGTAATGCAATTTTTAATATAAGAAATGCATCATTTGAAGCATCAAACCAATATGCAAAGATGAAAGAAAGTTCTAACTTTTCACTATGGTGGAAGAAAAATGATTCTTTATACCCTGATGGCTTCTTTTTCCAAGCCAATTTCTCCTACTTTACATAGCTCTGCCATGTTTGTGGATGTGATATGTCTCCTACACAAAAAAACATGTACCAGTTTATGGCCTTCAATCCAACTACATCCAAGTATATTTTTAATTCCTCTATCTTTCATCAATCTCTTTACTATTTGAGCCTCGTACATATGTTTTAGATGAAGAACCCATTATTGTGAAATGTGCCTCCAGTTGAGTAAAGTGAATCCATGCTCTCCATCATAATTTGAAGTTGTTTCCATTCCAATGTTCTGAGTTTAGTTTGTTTGTATGGATTTGTATGAATACCACATTGTGTTGTGTGTGGATTTGGTTTCAAAGCTCTATTTCTTTTGTTTTTAGTGGTGACATAACTCTAAAATTTGACTTTTGTGCATAACAGGTTAGTGGAAAATTGATAGCTCTGAAGGGTTTAGAGGCTTGATTAAGAGAGATACACTGATATTTGGATCTTGTTGTTGATGGGAGGCTTCCACTTAACCATGAAATTTTGTACCATCTGTAGGTATGCAAAAATTTCTCTACTTACATTCATTCAAGAGGCTAGATCGCTTATCTTTTGTCATATGGTTTGATTAATGTGGCATACAATGTCAATGTGGGCTATAATTTTTTTAATATGTTCAAGTTATGCATATTTTACAATGAATAGAGGTTGAAAAGGGGCGTGTAAGTTAAAACAACCATCATTAACAATAATTCTTTATACTATGTTATATTTATTCATTATTCCTAAAATTCTTAAACTTACAGACTAGGAAGAGAACTCTATTAAATACATGAGTATGTACTACATATATTGTTGTAAATCCAAGCCTTATGATCTTGGATATATCTAGGAAGGCCCAAGAAAGTAGTTGCATGTATATAAGTAGTTGATTGGATGTCTGAGAAGTTTTGGAAGAATAACAATACAGGACTTGTATGTGTAACAATAAATAACAATGCACTAGTTTCAATAAGAGTTGCATGGACATGGATATAGACACATATGTGATTTTTTTCAATGCCCCCCTTCTTCTATTATGGTATTGATCTTATTACAGGTCCTCTCTATATTGCTAGCATTGTATTGAACACTACCTCTGAAACAAAAGCAACATTTTGTCTACTCTCGTACAATTGTTCTTTTTGTAATTCCAATTATTTTCCAATACTAAAACTTCTGGAATATTTTGTAAAAGTGAATTTACAATTTAGTATGCAAATTCATCCATGCTTCAGAACTTGCAACCTCAATATGGATAAAGACTATCTCACAAACCCCTTCCACTAGCACACAACAATACAACACCTTCCTGTGAATATTGAAATAATTGATCAATTTGCATTCTCACATCACTGATAGGAGCCTGCTCAGATGAATGAAAGGATAAATAATGTAATATAATAATATAAAAAATAGATTTATGGTTTCAATAATTTAATATTATGAATATATTTTCATTTCTCTCCTATCTTGTTCCCCCATGATAAAGAGTTAGAAATTAAAACACCAAAAAAATATGAATACTATTGTTCCATATTCTCTTCTTCTCTTATTGTCACATATTTAAACTCTTCACTTAATGAAAACAATCAGCATAGCTCAATATCACCCATTGTTGGCTTCAAGTGCTCATTATAAGTAGCCATTGTCCCATGAGTGATGTAGTAATAACTAGCTATCCATCCTAGATCATTAACCTAGAAATATCCACTTTTCCAATCATATTTCACCAAATTACTTTTGTCCAAGATAGTTGCAGCTGAATGTATTTGTTAACATAAAGAGTTCAATTATTAGAAGCACTAAAAATTAACATTAAAGTAAAATTCAATGGTCGTACTTGTCTAACAATACCATAGTAAAATTACTATGTACTAAATTGAAAATCACAGCTATGCTTACCAAGTCTGCCCTTCTCTCTTCTAAGGTATTGTCTTTTTGTAAAGCATTAGCAGATAGACCATATAGAACTAGGTTTCATAGCATGTGAATGTAAAGATAAGTGTATCCCAACCATGTACATTCCTCCCTTACATTTTGAACTATACCTAGGACAATTTCTGCATTTAAATGATATGCTAATTTTGAGATAAATTGGCTCTCAATTGGTAATTAATGATTCATAAGGGACAGATAATATTGCAGCTCACTGTGACCTATTAATATTATTCCTTCTCCATTGGAATCATACTGTGGCCTTCCATATATTGATCTTCCAAAAAGGTCTCTATTGTTAGCATGGGCTTCTCCAACATGGAGCCTTTTTCAAAGGGTTGATGAGGTGTATGATCCTTATTGGGATAGAGGTGCAACAAGTATGTGTTAGGGTCCCTATTTGGAAATGGAAATTGTAGCTACTTGGCACAATCTAGTGTATTGTAGCATATTATTAGATCAAGCTACCAATCTCCTCAACCATCTATTGAAGGTGTCAATCTTGAGAGGAGAAAATTGTGTCCATTGATGGAAAGTAGGAAGCTAGGTGCATATATGATATGTCCACGTGGCATGAACTAATGGATTTCAACAATGTTTGCACTTTGGTGAATAAAACCACTCAACACTTTAGCCATCCACCAATTGGCCATAATCACTAATCTTTGGGGCAAGTTGATCTACACTTTCAATGTTGATTGATGTTTAAGTAAAGCCTATAGATATCAAGTAGTTTTATCAAATGGTTTTGGTGAAACCATGTGGTGTGATCTAATGAACTTTGGTGGATGTAGGTACTTCGATAAATCATACCATTCAACACTTTAGTAGTCTACTTATTTTCTCAAGTTGTTGATCTTCAAGGTGAATCAAAGGATATATAGTCAAGTGCAAAAACATAAGTTTACACGACATGTCTTAGTTGGATTTTGAAGTAAAATATGTTCAAGTAATTTTGGGTTGAAGAGAAGATCTCCCTTGACCATTAATATTGATGTAAAATTGATCTAGACCATTAATTGAGTTGGGTTAGAGTGAATTATAAGGGATGATCAATTAGATTTTACAGAACTATGTGGTGTCATCTAGTAGATTTTGGTAGATTGGTCCACCTTCCACCTTGATAGTTCATTTATCCATTGATATCATTGATCATCAAATCCAAAGCATCTCAATTGTTAATCTTGTCTTTTGTTTAGGAAATTAAGGTGGTGGATCCAAGTAATGATTAGGAAACATTTGAAGGACACTTGGCATAGTAAGATTAACTCTTATTGTTCAAGGATTTTTCTTGTAAGAGTATAGTTTTAGAGGCAAACCATGATTTGGATGCCAAGTTGCTACTTGGGAAGATGGTAGTTGAGAGCTGATTTTTTCCCATAGTGTTCATGGAAACTGAGGAGATTGACTCCCTAAGTTATGGGATGTTTTCTAGCCATTTAATTGGCATTAGAAATCAACAAATTTAGGTCTCTCCAGGCATTATGTGTTTGCATTTGAGGAATATTTTTCCCTGTTCTGCAAAAAAATTGATCCAAAGGAATGTCCTATAGTGCATGAGGTGTGGGCATCATGATATTCAGCCCTCCAAGTATTGAATTTCTCCTTTGAGATGCAATGTGGCAATCATAACATACTTGAAGGTTCTTAACAACTCTAATAGTTGTACCAAGGGCCATGTTTAACAAACCAAATGCAATTTCTAACATTTCATTGTAGTAGAAGCATACCACTGCCTCAATGCTTGAACCAGCAGTAATACATTTTTTTTCATCTGAGCACAATATCTGTTCAAACATGCTCCAACATTCAAAAATTTGTTATTTCCATTAGAAGACTTGTCCTTTAACCTCTTAAAAAGTGAAATTCTTTATGAGATGGACTTTGAATAAGATCTAACAAAATAACTCCATGGGACGATTTGCATTAAACTTGAATTCTCTTTTCTAGTATTCAATGTGATATATATTTTGTTTTATAGAAAAAACCACTGATGCTTGACATTAGGGAAGAATGAAATCACTACAACAATACCAATGAAGTACATGTGCAACAATCTTGGAGATGAATTTAGATGTAGTGTGGCAATCAAAACATACTTGAAGGTTCTTAGCAACTCTAATAGTTGTACCAGGGGCCATGTGTAACAAACCAAATGCAATTGCTAACTTTTCACTATGGTGGCAGATAAATGATGCACATGGTTAGCCCTATTAAATAGAGAATATTAAACTATTCTCGAAACAAAGAGAAGATCAATAAGGTAATGCACTTTTCAATATAATTTTTGAATGAATAATTTTTTTTTCAAAAATTGTAGGGTTTCATTGCAATTTCGACAAACATAGCCTGATGAACCACAAAAATGTGTGATGAGGTTGTTGTACATGCCACGTAGTTTTCATCATAATGGAAACTCCACCTCGTCGAAAAAAGGACGAATGTTTGGTGTTTTTTCGACGCTTTCAAATGGACACTCTACAACATTTTTTGTTTTTTTGTCATTGATAGATGGATGAAGTTATGTTAATTTTGCGATGGACACCACCAACATTTTCTGTGGCACTAACCAACAATGTTGGTTCGTGATTTTGATGAATAAAAGGTGGTCGTTAAAGCGATGAAATTTAAAACAGTGTTGCGTCAGTAATTCAACAATATTTTGTCGATATGTCACCAAACATTTGTCAAAATTTGTAGTCAAATATAGTAGTGTTCCTTATTTGTTTCCTCGGCATGGTGGATAATTTCACCTGTAGCATTGTAATGAGACAAATATTATTTCCTAAAAAATGAAACCATACAAATAAATGAAATATATGTCATTCAAGGCATCATACAAAATATTTACAATCATCTTGTAGAAGACATTTTCTAGCATAGAAAAAGGTCATATGAATTTTTCTAATGGAATGCCTCAAAGAAATGTGGTAATGTGCAATGCCATGATTGCAAGATAGGCTCAAAATGGAAGCATAGACAAGGCATACGTTTCCCATCACCGTGAGACCCCATTTCTACGATGCATATGCTGCCCCTACCTTTTCAACCCTACCACATTAGCAAGCTAGTGGTCAAGGAAAACTTTAGTTGCAAATCTTTGCCAATTGGTGAATTATAGGAATCGGCTAAGTCGAAATTGGAAAATTCTCGCTCCCAATAGGGTGTCTGAATCGCCCAGATTTTACGAAGTATAGTTCCAATGCATGTCCATTCGCCAATGAGTTTTTTTATGAGGCATATTTAAGCAACAAATTTTTCATTGTCAAAATACACGTTTCAATTGGACCAACTAATATTTTTGCCTAGAATCTCAAAAGCATTTAATAAAACACCTACATATTCACCAATACTATTAAAAAAACATTGTATTAGGACCCATTTTGCCAATTAAAATTTACAAATAGTTTCTTGTGAAGACCCATTTCACCAATTAAAATTTATAAATAGTTGCTCATGAGGACCTATTTCACCAATAACATTAACAAATAATTACATTTGAAGACACATTTTTCCTTCAAAATTACAACGTATCATTCTATAAGCAAGCAGGATTTTCCAAATATTTAATATACCATTTAAAAATCCCACAGAATTCACCAAATATGAAATCATGGATTGATATAAATACAATCGAAAGTGTCATTTATTCTTACACATTTTGTTTGGTTCTAAGGTTCTACTTCTCCATTCGAAAGTTAGTGAAAGCCAAAAACATAGACTTAAAAGGTGAGTGATGATTTCTTCATAGTGTTATTAGTTATAATAATAAGTTTTCTTTATCTCTTTTCCATTCTTGCTTCAACAAAGTGAACCTTAGAAGTTTGAACCAAACTATGAAGTTTCAAAGTTTTTGAAACCTTTGACTCACCAAGTACTAAGTAGAAAGATGACCAAGAAAGACTTGCAACACAACAAAGTGAACCATCAACCAAGTTGGGGAATCATGAAGTTATGAAAATTTAGAACTCTGCAACAAGGTTATATAACTCTGAGGACTAGCGACTAAGTTTAGGAAAAGCCAAATATTTTATATTGTATTCCATGGTACTGAATTTGATATGTGATTTTGCACCATATTTAAAGAACAACACTTATCACAGTAATAAATTCCTATTGTATTTCCATTCACACAATCTTTGATAAATCACTGAAAGGAATATTATTAATCCATTCCTTGAACAGAAATAAATACAATTGAAAGTATCATTTATTTGGAAGTCAGCCAAAGCCGAAAATGTAGACTTAAAGGTGAGTGATCATTTCTTCATAGTGTTATTAGTTATAATAATAAATTTTCTTTATCTCTTTTCCATTCTTGATTTAGTCTTAAAGATTATATTGAGTAGGGAATGGGATCTATATTATTATTCTTTATCCTTAAACAAGAAGACATTTTTTTCCAATTTTTATTTGAAGTGAGAGATGCATATGTCGAGTGAATCAAAGATCAATATGTCAAGCAACTCGAGCAGCAAGGGTAAGGCTCATATCACTCCTCAGGGTGGTGAAGAGACTCCTGATGCTTCTCAGACTCCTTCCACTCCTCAGGGTGGTAAGGCTCCTACTGCTCCTCAGACTCCTGCCGCTCCTCGGGTAGTGAAGAGACTCCTGCCGCTTCTCAGACTCCTTCCGCTCCTCAGGGTGGTAAGGCTCCTGCCACTCCTCAGGGTGGTGAAGAGACTCCTGCCACTCCTCAAGGTGGTGAAGATACTAAGAGGCCATCAAAACACAAAAAACTTAGATGTACCATACAGTCTTACTTTGGAATTGCCAAAGCTTCTAATCCATCAAGTCAAGATGGAGCTACATCATCAACTCTTCCACCAAATATTGGTAGCATTCCCTTTACCTCATCGCCACTGGAAGGTCAAGTTGATATTCTCATTGATTTAAATCAAAATGTATCAAATCAAGATAGCAATACCATAGAAGATGTTTGAAGTGATACCCTGGGCCCAGTTAGCTAGAATGGGATAATTAACTTGGATGAGGATGATGATGTTGGTAGCAAGAAAAGGAAAATTAAACCAAAAAGGGGGCACGAGTGGGAAATGACAAGAAGTTTTCAACTTGCTTGGTTTTCAAAGTACCCATTCATTGAACCAGTGGGGAAATCAAATGATATTGAAAATGAAAAATTGGATAGATGTATGATTTGTACATGGAAATGTGGAAGAGACAAAATGTTGCACCTAAAGATTGACACTATAGAAAAGCATATCAGTAAAGTTTATGAAAAACAAATCATAGATAGAAAGGAACAATCAGTCATACAATGGAAATCAAAGGAAGAATCTCTTCATGTTAGGTATGTCACGGATTATGAAGTGCATCACCAAAAACTATTGAAGCTTGGTGCATGTAAAGGTACACTTGGTGCTCAATTTGGGAAAGAAATGGAAGTAGCAAATCTGTCAAAAATTGTTCAGATGATTGTTGTTTTTCATATTTTGTCCAGAGGGCATCCTATGATAGACTACCCATAATATTTTGGTTTATTATTTTTTTTAATGTTCCTCACTATCCCTACTCACATTGGTCAGTAAACACTGGATGGGAATGGGAAAACTATCTTGCTGCAGTGGAAAAGGAAGATTTAAAGGTTAAAGTAAAAGAGTCAAATTTCATTGCATTATCTTTAGATTAAGTTACTATGGTAGACAATACTTCTTGGGTCTATATGCATTTGTATATTGTACAACAACATGTTCTCCAAGCTCATCTTCTCTGTGTTCATAAAATGAAGAATAGTTCAACATCGCAAAATATATTTGAACTAGTCAAGAAATCTTTGAATGAAATTGCAAGTATGGATGAGTTGACAATTGCCAAAAATTTGGTGTGTGTAGGAGTTGATGGAGCTGCAGTGATGCAAGGTCAAAGGACCGGTGTTTGCACAAAGTTACAAACTACTTGTGCACCATGCATGCTTGGCATTCACTACATGGGCCACATAATGAATATAGCATTCAAAATTGTAAGCAAGTTTCCTACAGCATCAAAATTCAAAAATATAGTCCGCAAGATCCACACATACTTCTGCCGAAGTCCTAAACGTTTCACAAAATTTAAAAATTTTGTTGAGGGAATAACACCAAGAAACAAGATTCTCAAGGATGTTGATACCAGATGGATCTCCCCACATGGACCAATGGAACGAGTTCTTTCAGAATATCAATCCTTGATTGGAGTGATGTACGAGCATTGTAGCACAGTTGACAAAGCTCTTGACCACTTACATAGGTTAAGCGATATAGAGACACTCTTGACTTTAACTAGTCTTCTCTCCATGTTGGATGTGATGAACAAGCTTATGAAGAAATCCCAAGACAGAACTATGTATATTGATGAATATTCCAATCTACGTAAACATACATGCTTGGTCCTCGATCATCTATATCTAGATCTAACGCAAGATGGCCCAAATTATTTCATGTGGCAGAAAATTACTGATTTGAATGATCCTGATAATTATTTATAGTTTAATGCAAGAAGGCACGTATGCATCTTTGTACATGGATATGAGATATAAATGTACCAATGTAAGATAGTCAAGCGCTCTACCAGAGAAGTAGCTATTAACGCGAAAGATTTTCAAGGTATTGTTAAATCTGTTGGTGATAATTTGAAGGAAATTGCAAAATTTCTTTCCTTAGAGATTCGTGAAAGATTCCCTCGACATGAAATACTTCAAGCCATGAGTATTGTGTATCCTCAATTTTTGGAAAACCGAGATAACCCAACATATTTTCATTCTCAGGTAAAAATCTTGATCGAACAATTTTTGAAAACTATAACATACAATGAGCAGAAAATAGAATGAATTTTAGATGAAGCTAAGCTTAGAAAACAATGTAGGAATTTTTTAATAGCTATGAAGGACCAGTATAAATCCATAGGAAATCACAAGTCCTTTGAACCGAGATCAAGAAAAAAGGTTTGGAAAAACTTAGGTCAGAGTGAAATATCGTGTGGTTCGATATCAGAATATTTCAAACTTGTTGATTTATGTCAAACAATGATATTGGGATCGATGGAGGATGGGATAGTTTTCAATACATTGGGGTTTTTGAAATCAAAGTTAAGAAACAAACTCGACAAGAATTTGGAAAATTACTTGAGGATGAAAGGAACTGCATATAATGTCAGAAATTTTCCTTTTGAAAGGGCACTCTCAATCTGGAGGTCCACATGTGAAAGAAGAGGGATCAGGTTGTGCAACACTGCAATTCCAAAGGCTGGTACTGGTGGCACTAGCACTAGCAATGGGACTCGAATAGATGACATTCACAAAAATGACACAATGAATGTTGAATTTGAGACATAGTCCGAAGAAAATGAAGAGCAGACTTGGAATCAAATTCAAGACGACTCTTTTACTTTATCTGGTGATGAATGTCAGTTTGAGGACCCTGATGTCGTTTGGGAAATGGAAGATAATTAGCAGCTTTTAGGTATTTATAATACACTTCATGGATCAATTTCCATTGTTCCATATTGTAGTTGATGATATTTTATATTGTATTCAATGAAATTGTGAATCATTGCACTTCATTATATTTTATTTTATATTGCACTTCATGTCATCATGAATCATATTCCAAAGTCAAAATGTAGTTGATGATATTTTATGTTGTATTCCATGAAATTAAAATATTTTATATTTTATATTAGTATGTACATAGCATTCAATGAGGTGTCAGATGACTGCGCCTTCGAAAGGAAAGATAAGTCAATAATGTTGTGTGGTCATTGAAACTTGGAACCTTAGAACCAAAGTCTAAAGTTTCAAAGTTTTTGAAACCTCCGACCCAGTGACCCACCGACTAGAAAGATGACCAACAAAGACTTGCAACTCAACAAAGTGAACCATCAACCAAGTCAAGGAATCAGGAAGTTATGACAATTTAGAAATCTGTGACAAGGTTATAGAACTCTGAGGACTAATGACTAAGCCTATTTTGCTCCCTTATTTTAAGTCTATCATCTCTCCAGCTGTAACATTTTACATGAATTATTAATGAAATTTGATCAATGATCTTTCATTAATCTTCTTTGTCATTAATATTATGCAATATGCATTGATGTATGTTTTAATTCTGGCTCTGGTTTAATGAACCAGTTAAAGTACCTTCATTAAATCATTAAAGCATGAATTCATATAAATGTTTAGTGGATCTGCTAAGTAGTCATGGAGATTGAGTATTGATGTGTGAATAGTATTAGTAGCATATTAACAATAGTATTAGTAGCATATACAACAATGAACATCAGCAATCGTTTAAAGTGTATCTAGAAGTTGAAACCACTACCAAACTTTTTCTTCAAATGATATAACAAACAATACAGATAATTGAACATCAACAGATTACTAAAGTCAGAATTTAACCTTTTAAATTGATTATCACATGAAGGAATACATAGAGGAATTGGCAATGCAAAATCTTGCTCAAAGACAACTTTGCACAAAGCTGAGTTGGAACTTAGAAACTCATATTATCAAAATTAAATCACTGGATCACCTTTTTTAGCAACTTCCACTCTTCAGTTGTTGGAATTGTCATTTGTTCTAACTAATGTTGTTTGACTTGAATATTTGTTAACAATTCATGATTCAAATTGGAACCAGTCTTGTATTCTTCAGTCAATTTTGCACTTAGGGTTAGCAATGGTTTGATGGAATCCAAATAGGTCACCATATCTGGGTTCTGAGGAAACTGGTCCAAATCAATCTTCCTTGCATCCTCCACCTTCTTTCTGAAATCATTCCATCCAACGAATCGCTCATTTGTGTCAAAAGCCTCTGGTAAACCAAGCTCTGCAAAGTTCCTTAACTTTTCATCCACCTTCTTCATCTTGTCTATAGCCAAATGCAAATATTTCTCTATTTCACACATTCTCAAAATATTTTCAATAACAGATGACAACGCCATTGATGTAGCAAGACGATTAGTAATCCCCTTTTATTTCAAAACATTGTCATTGGCTTTGTAGACTATTTGTTGAATTTCATTTGCTGATTTCTCTAATGCTAGCACATTTTTGTTCTCCATTAAATATTTTTTGAGCTTCTTATGATGTTGTCTAATAGCATCAATCAATTGAGACATGTCACACAAATGATCAATCCCCTGCATTATTTCATCCCAAATCTTTTGTTTCATATGCCCCCATTGTTTCTCTACAAATTGAAGATAAGTTATTTTGACAAGACTTAATTTCATTTTTTGCTTCTAGCAGCTCTACCTCCAATCTTTCATTTCTTTTTCTCTCCTTCTCCAATTTTTGTTCCCACTGTGCATTTCCATTTGCAATGCTTAGTCTTAATTTTTCTGAAGTGGATTTTTCCTCATCATATTTCTTATTGCTCTCATCTAGCCTTTGCTTCAATTCATTCACTACAATCTCATTCTTCTTATCCTCTTTGCTTGTTAATGTAGAGGCAGATTTTTTAATTCTTTTTTCTAATTCATTGCTCTTATTATCTGTTGCTTTCCTCTTTGCTTTCTCATTTCCTAGGTCTTCCTGTAACTTTTCAATTTGAGTATGCAACCTTTTTTTCTCTCTATCTTGCTTCAACAATGATGTGTACACCAATTCATTGTTCTTCTTTGATACATTAATTTTGTTAGTATTTTTGAGTCTAGAAAAATCCAACTAAAAATTGTTCACCTAGAATTTACATGGATCCATATGATTTGTTGGTTTGTTTTGAATTGTGGGAACAAGAAATGTGTACTCCATGATTTATTTACTTGTGTCAAATGTGGGTAATACCATGGTTGTTGCAGGCTATAAAGTTAGAGCAGACGCACTCTCCATCAGTTGCTTCTTTTCTTTTTTATTCAATTCTAATTTATTTCTAAACTCTTCAATGTAATCAAAACTCGGGGATGCATGAACAATGGAATGCTTGAATGGCGAAGGAATAAGAGTACTTACAGTTACTAATGATGTCGCAACTAGACTAACTGGCATTGGGGGAGTGCCTGGAAATAACTCCTTTGTGGTGGATCCACTAGTAGTGTGACTTGGAGTTGGACCTGTCAAAATCCTTTGCCTCTTATGTATGCCTTGATTGCCTGGTGTTTCTGTGGTATATTGTGTTGTCCTCTTGTGTGTAATTTTTTTTTGTAGCACATTTTAACCACTACTAGTACTACTACCCATACCATCGCCACCAGAGGCATCTGAGGTAGTGCCAGTTGCACTGATCCCTCCACCATGGGCATGTCCTAGTTTTGATTGTGTCTGACCATGAGGATGAGGATTTGAACTTGAAGCTCTAAAAAATTGACCTGTATACCCTAGGTCTACTTTTTCACCTCCAACCACAAGGCCAGATTTATCAATTGGTTTTCTATGCTCTATATCTATTACCATCCAAGGGCCTTGTCTTTGGGACCCCAAAGAACTGCCTTCATAACCCATTTTTTCAGCTATGGTTGCTCCTGTAGTAAATGCTTCTTTTGTGGCCTCACATAAACCAGGTTTCAAATTGACATGGCTTTCTTCTTTCCTATCATCATCAATTTCTTCATCTTCTTGTTCATTTGAATGCTCTATATTCCATAATTTACTAAACTCAAGATCTTCTTCGTTATCTCCATACTCTGCAAGAGCTCTTGGATCACCTAGGTCCTTCCTCATAGACCAAAAGGCAGTAATTTTTTATCATGACCAATTTTTTTCTATAACTTCCTTCTCTAGAGAATCTAGCATTTTTACTCTACTAGATGGTTTATGACTTTTCTCATAAAAAATTGTTGTACCTCCTAATTTTCTTTCAATGCAAGGCCATAATTTCTACTAACAATTGATCAAAAGAAATACCATTCTCAGTAGCACTTTTCTCCATTGCTACTTTGACCTCATCCCAAGAATCCTTGTTTCTCAAGTTTTCAAACAAGGGTTTACTTTACTCTTGAATTCTACTTCCAGCATTCTTATTGAGCACAATCATTGATTTAATGGTGTCACATGGATCATATTACCAATGACAGATAGCATCAAAATCAAAAAAAATCAAAAGATCATGTGCCACACTAAATGCTTTTCTCTTGAATGTGATCCCTCCACATGAAAAAGGTAAAGAAGGAAATAAGGTCTTCTTTCCCTGACTAGTAAAGTGTCTTTCATCAGTACTCTGCATCTACCTTACATATTCCAAAGCAAAAACCCTTTATGTCACATGTATTGGAAGTTTGTATAGTTGTACTTCTTATCCATAAAATCTTAGCACAATATATTCTTCCATTAAGTACCAATTAGCCAATTGTATTTCTTTTCCTAGTTGAATGCAGTTTCTACATGACATAGGCAATCTAGGCATTGGAGTATTTGTAATTGCTTGATGCAATGGAGCCAAAAAGTAGTCTACAAAATGACTATAGTTCCTTCGAGAATCATGCAACCTTATAATAGTGGTCCATTCATATACTGGAGCCATTTTCCTTTGCTTAGGATTACTATTACCATAGGGTTGAATCTAAAGCTTGTTGATCTGAAACATTCCTCTGAATTTGAATAGAAAAAGATAGCACAAGTAGGTTGTGAACCTAAATGTCTTAGTGGAACCTCCTTTAATCATTAAAAATTGAATATGCATGGATTCTCCAATGTGCTCAATAAAATTATATTTGGCATGTGGAACACCATAATGGATATTATACACCATTTCAAGGATGCATGCACCCACTTCCAAATTGCTATCCAGTCCGAGGAAAAATGCTAGCATGGAAATAGTATCCTGAACCCATGGTTTAAAAATATCCAAATCATAAGGAGGCTTATGATCACCTTTCAATTTGTTTCTATCCTGAACTATTCTATTTAAGAAAGAATTTTTCTCCATTTCATCCACGCTTCATAATCACTAGCAAGCTTTTCTAGGTCAATGTGGACATTTCCAAATTTTCCTAGTTGTAAACCCCAAGCCCAACACTTTTCCAAGTTTTTCTGCATTAATGGATAACAATTATTCTTTGCTATCTTTATTAACAATTGCTCTTTTTTATATCATAATTTAGGGCACAGACCATGATAAATTCGGGCAAGGGAAAACCTCATGTAACATCATGCACCCTAATCCAGTTACCCATGGTGCACTAATACTATTAACTTGCAATTGCATTTGCTTTGCATCCTTGTTCTCAAGATGAAAATCTAAGTTCTGAGGTATGCCTACCATAGGTTTAAGGATCATAAATATCATGGTATTCATCAGTGAAACTTGGGGTTTTAAGCAATTTTACATAATGTATTTTTTTATCCGACATTGCTCTAGTGGTATTGGTGGTAGACATGTTGATACAATCAACAATATGAAATTTGTGAATTCCCTATTAGTCCTTAATTTTTTTAATTATTAAGCCTCTTAACCCTAAACCTAAACTTCAAAGTTTGACAAAATAATATTTTAAGAAACGTCAAGTGATGAAATATAGCCACAGGAATTCTTTAACTTACCCGGATTTTGAATTTTGATTCTTGCAAGTTGAAACTACGTTGAAGCTTGAAATTGGGTTACTGGAATGGCTTTGTTGGAAGTGGAATTGTGGAACCAAGAACAGGGTGGTGCACTGCAATGAGCAAATTGAATGACACCGAAATGTCTACTCATTACTTATGGACTACACAGTACACAATTAGGTAGTACAATGTACATGGCTGACAACATTTAAAACAAGCCATTAAAAACAATGATTTACTCCTGCATTGACAACAAATTCTAAACCGTTGATCTCTGTTAATCTAATGGTTATAGGGTGATTCTAGAGGTTTAATTTTGCAACCATAGCACTCTGTGCATTTCATTCTGGAATGCAACTACAACCATACATCAAATGTTCATTGAACGGTTGAGTAATTTATGATATAAATAATAAACATAAAACATGTGTTTTAAATTTCCTTTAAATTTTAATGCACTAGGATTGACATCAAGGCCAAGGGGTCGGAGCCCAAAAACTTAACATTTCAAAGGCCTTAATAAAATGAATTACAATGTCACATTAATAGCACAACCATTTATTTTATTACAATTGAATTACAATGTCACATTATTACATAGTACAAATACAAATGTAAGTGCAAGCGCCAAGCTTATGTTGGACTGCTGGTGAAAATTTGAAAATGTAAATGTGATACATGTATCTATGTCACTCTGAAAATAAATGGAACTTTCCAGGTCAACCATGAGCTCTAAAAATAAACACATGGGATTTGTCGAGTCATCCATACGCTCTAAAAAATAAATGCATGGGGAAAGGGGGCCTAATCAAACTGGGGAAATGAGAGTTGTGAAGATACAAAATGAACTTAGCCCCTTTCAGAACCAGACTCATGCAGAAGATGAGGGGTTATAAAATTTCTCCCATGCAGAACATGAGCATTAAAAATAAATGCATGGGGCTTGCCTGGTAAGCCATGGTGTCTTAAAATAAGTGCAAGAGACTCTCCTAGACAACCATACAGACAATGAGGGGTAGGAAAACTGCTCCCTTCTTCTACTTGTAGCCTCCATGCATTGGGATATCACTTATCTCCATCAAAGCTCCTCATCCTAGTTCAAAACTTGTCTGAGAAGTCAAGTGAACCAAATCAACTTCTTTCCAATTCCACCCATTATGAACTTGAAGAAAATTGGTCTTTTACTTTGTAACTACATAACTGGAGGCAAGATAATTTAGAGCATCCCCAATAATACCGCATCATCTTCTTCCTGAATCCTTATTAAGTTATTAACCCTACAAAATGAAAACCCTTATGACAATAAACAAATGATTTTAGTTGTGCTTACTATCCTTATTTATGGGCCAAAAGTGCCACCAAAAGTTCCACTACTAGCTTGATACCTTGTACACCTCACACGTGTCACATGTGAGCTCTGAGGTTGTGTATAATTACTACTGACTACTTATTAATAATTGTGATTCACGCAAACCAAAAATCCAACTTAATCGGTACCTCAAGATGGCTACATGCAAAGTTGCAAATTGTAGCTCAAGCTAACAAGCTATCAATTGTCAAATTTGGCAGTGCCACGCAAGCTGTCGATTGTCAAAATCACTAGATTATTGACATCATCATCTACAATTCTATAGTACTTTGTGTAGTTTTTAATATAAAGTTATCCAATCAATCACTCTAGTTATGCATATGGTATTAATTCACGCCGCTACCCAGTACCATAGCCAAATTGAGAATTTCAATAGAATAAATGAAAGGTAGAGTACTTTGATGCATTGAAAAGAGAGAATTAAATGTATTGTTTTACCTTAATGATTATCAATGTCCTAGCTAATAAGTCACAATAAATTTTTCTCACTTATGATCGGAACTATATGTTGATTTCTAAAACCAATCATTAATAAAATCTCAACCATTGATTTCTGAAAATCTAACGGTTCTACTATTATTCCGGAGGTTTTAGTTCACAAGTCTAGTACTTCAAGGATTTACTTCTGGAATGCATCTATAGCCATCCATCAGAAATTCATTGAATGGTCCCTCTTTTAAAACAAACTTTATCCACGTGCATAATTTAAAATGGGGACATCGCTAGGTTGATGAGACTCAACCCTTAGGATTAAAGAGTTAATATTTAAGGCTTTGTCATAAAATATTTTGGTCTAACTTAGGCAATATTAAATGGTAAACAAGAGCAGGATGACCGACGGACCTAAATAATTAATAAAATCTCAACCATTCATTTATGAAAATCTAACGGTTCTAGTGTAATTTTGGATGTTTCAATTCACAAATCTAGTGCTTGAGAGATATACTTCTAGAATGCAACTACATCCATCCATCAAAAATTCATCAAACAGTCATGGTCCATAATGTCGCATGGTCACTAAAAATTGGAACCTTAGAACCAAAGTCTAAAGTTTTGAAGTTTTTGAAACCTCCGACCCACCGACTACAAAGATGACCAAGAAAGACTTGCAACTAAGGTTAGGAAAATTTGCACTAACACTCTGCCACTGCATTTTTTTTATGAGTTTGATATTATGTTTAAATCGCCAATGTTTTTTTCTTAATCATTTGAAAATAGGTTTAATTCACCAATGAATTATTTTTTTTTTTGAAAAAAAGTTTTAATCGCCAACAAAATTATTTTTTCTAGTTTGAAAACAAGTTTAATTCGCCAATGGAAAAATTTTAGTGGTTTTTAAAAATTTGCATTTTTCCAATATTTTCCATTAACTTCTGGTGATTAGAAAAGATACGCCAATGGACATTTCTTTTTTCATAAAAAACAAAAAAAAATTGCCACTAAAATTAATTTATTTATCGAGAAGTATACAAGATTCGCCAGGATTTTACACCTTCATCGGGGGGGTTTCTTAAATTTTTCCCTCCTAGTGGTGCTCCACTAGCTTGCCAATGCAGTAGGGTTGACAAGGTAGGGGTAGTGTATGCCTCATAGAAATGGGGACAGGGAAACATATGCCTCATAGAAATGGGGACTCATGGTGGGAGCTTGCCAATGCGGTAGGGTTGACAAGGTAGGGGCAGCGTATGCCTCATAGAAATGGGGACAGGGAAACATATCACCATGAGTCCCCATTTCTATGAGGCATATACTGTCTCCCTGACAGGGTGATAATGCTGCCCCTACCTTGTCAACCCCAACAAGATTGGTAAGTTAGTGGAGCATTGGCAAGCTAGTGAGCTCACTAGCTTGCCAATGTGGTAGGGTTGACAAGATAGGGGAAGCATATGCCTCATAGAAATGGGGACTCACGGTGAATGATGCATATGCTTCCCCTAACTTTTCAACCCTACCACATTGGCAAGCTAGTGAATCATCATGAGTCCCCATTTCTACAAGGCATATGCTTCCCCTACCTTGTCAACCCCTCTGCATTAGCAAGCTAGTGAGCTCACTAGCTTTCCAATGCAATAGGGTTGACAAGGTAGGGAAAGCATATGCCTCATAGAAATGGGGTCTCACGATACCATTTCTATGAG
Organism: Sequoia sempervirens; assembly: GCA_007258455.2. NCBI lineage: Eukaryota > Viridiplantae > Streptophyta > Pinopsida > Cupressales > Cupressaceae > Sequoia > Sequoia sempervirens. The sequence goes on from VDFB02379711.1 coordinate 60,342,307, forward strand.
GCATATGTTGCCCCTACCTTTTCAACCCTACCACATTGGCAAGCTAGTGAGCTCACTAGCTTTCCAATGCTCCACTAGCTTTCCAATGCGATAGGGTTGACAAGGTAGGGGCAGTGTATGCCTCCATCACCGTGAGACCCCATTTCTATGAGGCATACACTACCCCTACCTTGTCAACCCTACTACATTGGCAAGCCAGTGAGCTCACTAGCTTGTCAATGCTCCACTAGCTTGCCAATGCAGTAGGGTTGACAAAGTAGGGACAGCATATGCCTCATATAAATTGGTTATCACAGTGATGTACATCACTGTGAGACCCCATTTCTATGAGGCATATGCTGCCCCTACCTTTTCAACCCTACTAAATCACTAGCTTGTCAATGCTCCATCACTAGCTTGCCAATTTGGTAGGGTTGACAAGGTAGGGGCAGCATATGCCTCATAGAAATGGGGTCTCATGGTGATATGCAGTGTATGCCTCATAGAAATGGGGCCTCGCAGTGATATGTAGCATATGCCTCATAGAAATGGGGTCTCACAGTGATATGCATCACTGTGAGACCCCATTTCTATGAGGCATACACTGCCCCTACCTTGTCAACCCTACCGCATTGGCAAGCTAGTGAGCTCACTAGCTAGCCAATGCTCCACTAGCTTGCCAATGTAGTAGGGTTGACAAGGTAGGGGTAGTGTATGCCTCATAGAAATGGGGTCTCATGGTGATGCATATCACCATGAGACCCCATTTCTATGAGGCATACCATCACCGTGAGACCCCATTTCTATGAGGCATACGATGCCCCTTATGCATCACCATGAGACCTCATTTCTATGAGGCATATGCTGCCCCTACCTTATCAACCCTACTGCATTGGAAAGCTAGTGAGCTAACTAGCTTGCCAAGCTCACTAGCTTGTCAATGCTACCACATTTTGCATACATTTATATGAAAAAATTATTGTCAAACAATTCAAATGCCTTGTCCATGCTTCCATTTTGAGCCATGATTGCAAGATAGGTTGCACTTTTCCCCATGTTGCTAACTTAGCCTTGAATAAAGAGTCTTGAAATAGTGGAGAGAAGGGTTAGAATCCCTTGTAGGTAGACTAATCAAGGAAACATTTAAAATATATCACAACATAAGTGATGAGGTAAGTTTAGTGATGAGGTAAATTTTAAAATAGAGATGAAAACCAAAATATATTCAAAGATCTATCAATGTGGGAGGATTATATTCCAATTTTTTAGAGACATACATGGAAAATTTGGTAGCATAGACAAGGCAATCAACTGCTTGGTATAACTGTTTAAAAAAATACCTCAATGATATATGTCCTTGTTGACTATAATGATTGTAGGATATGCACAAAATAGATTTATTGAAAAGGCTTTAGAAAATATCAAGCATATGCAAATTTTAGGTATAAAACCAAATTCAACTACATTTTCCAACATCCCCATGCCTATACCAAAATGAAATCTTTGGAGAGTGGTATGCACATCCATAGTAAAGGATTGAGAAATCATGTATTATTTTACTTCCTTATAACTCATGTCATATATATGTGTATACAAAATGTGGAAGCATACACAAGGTATGTCAATTGTTTAACAAAAAATGCCTCAAAGAGATGTGGTTTAAAAATGTAATTGGCAAGTGTAAAGAATTGTGTAATTTAAAATGTGCATTGAAAAGCTAAGGTTATAATCACAAACAAAAAATGATCAACATGGAATATGCAAAATAAAAAAAATGAAAGCAAGCCATAATAGAATGAAAGAAAATGTGTAAGACTTCACATACCTAAAAACCTATAGTTTCAAATGGAGGAGTTCTACCCATTTATGTATCCTTTGCTTCTTCTTTCTTCAAACTCCTCAATAATTTGACTTTTTCAAAATCTTGTTCCCCTCCAAAATTCAATTTTATATCACTCTTGAATGGAATTCATACTTGAATTCATATTATATTCCTTTCAACATGAAAACTCTATTATTTCATGCAAAGGTGGTGGAATGTGAGGAAAAATCATGCACACTTTACAAAATTATCAAAAATCTTTTTTTTTGTCAGAGCACGTGTAGAACCAAGAGAATATGCAAAATGTGGGCCTTGAGATCATGGGTATATTGAGTTTTTTTCCATTTATAGAGAAATTCAAAATGTGCGCACATTATAACACGAGCGCATTATGTCTTGTTAAAAGAATAGTCATATCTCTACTACTTCAAAATGCACTCGCATTATGATAAATTTTATTTTTCATAGCTTTATTTTCTCTCTTTCTCTCTACCCAATACCCTCAACCCACAACCATTAATCCCTCTACCCTTAAACCCTCTACCCTCTACCCTCAATCCTAAACCCCCAAACCCTA
>VDFB02379711.1:60344784-60423808 GCA_007258455.2 Sequoia sempervirens
TATTTAGGAAATGACAGGTCCCCTTTCTCTACATATGCATTCTTTTTCTTTTATCTATAAGTGTATAGGCTTTTCTTTTATTTGCACTATAATAATTAGTCACACGGCTTGTGTGGGACACCTTACATTCATGATATCAATAAAGAATACTTTTCTCAAATGATTGTTCACTCTCTTCTTATATAATATGCACCTGGATAATGCAGTGTAGTATTGTAGTCTTCTGATATTTCTTTATGCACACGAATTAACTTAGCAAATTAGAATGTACCTTTGTTTCACTGTGTAAAACAAACACAATTTTACCTAATTTAGTTGGAAAATAAAATAGGTAACAGTATTCTTTATTTTTATCAGCTTTAGCATCACAACCAGACTCATAATTAAAAAAAAACAAATTAGATGTATTAATTTCATTAGTATAGTTATTTTCTTCACCAGCTGATCTACAACATCTCGATTATCTGAAAAATGCTTCATCCTCATAATAGAATGGATTTAAAAACACATGAAAATAATTTTTTGACACACCTTGGTAAGATATCATCTAATTTTCTTCTGACATTTCATCGTACAATAGTTTTGAATAATTTTGGAAACCATTTTAAGGTGTACATAATTCTTCTTCACCAATTGTGTCATTATGGCACTTAGCTGTCAATGGATGTGCTATTTGTTCATTACCAAGTGGACTTGCTCCTTCACTTACCTCTTTATCGATGCACTCCTCATGTAGTGTGTCCTTAATTATATCTTCAAGATTGTAATCCTCCTCCAAATCTAGAATATTATTATTGAAAACTTCACTTACACATGTTTCCTCTATTGGTTGCATTGTTTGATCATTTTTCCCATATCCATCAATGATATCACCATTTTTTGTGGCATTAAATTTAATATTGCTAGCATGATCATACTTGATCTTCTCTATGATACAAACTAGTTCACACACCTGATCAAGAGTAATTGGCATCAATGACATAGGCCAATAAACCGAGTTAGGCTCATATATTCTCATGAACAACTCAATGCATATAGATTCATCAAGCATAAGATTAATAGGTATGTGCATATAGATATATTCAAATTCCTTTTAAAAAAAGAAAATCCAAATTCTCCTTCATGTCTCTTTAGGCCAAAATATACATCTAAGGGGGATATGCAATACTTTGATTTCATGATGGAACCTTGACTTCTTTCCTCAACAAGAAATTTGTAGCAACTTTTATCCTTTATTTTTTATTGGAAATTTTTTCATTCTAAGATGTCTTTGCATTCTTCATCAAGTTCTTCTTAACAAATTCACAACCTCTATCAAAGAGGAATGAGTTTTATTTTCTGGGTCTTTTCTTCTAGTAGAGTTATTTACCTATCACTTCACCACCACTACAACAAAACTTTACTCAAGCCTAAAATTTTAAAATATGAACTAAAAATTTATACTTGCACCTTTTGATTCTTAAATTTCCACAATGAGAAAGTTACTTGTGTCCCCAACAAAGTAACTAATATTTTGGTGTAGAATTAGGTGGAGGAAGAAGATTCCACAATTTTCAAGCTTTGATTAGATAAGATTTGAAAATATAATGACTCTTTCATAGGATGGTCTACAACCAAATTTCAAAGTTATCCTACTAGAGTTTCCAATCTATTGATGTAGATTTGGATGGGGAAAATAGATGTTCAATTTTTTTTTACCAGAGACTACTTTAGTTCATCCCTAGTAGAGTCGCCAATCTATTGGTTCCCAACTCAGTTGTTTGTTAAACCCTAAAAGTATGCCAAGCTTTATGATCACATTTAACAAGTGATATAGCCAACAAATGGAATCAACCAAAATGGTTGTGTAGTAACAGAATAAGTATCCTTTTTCCCTTACTTGGCTTGATAATTGACATTAAAACTAAATAAATGGTGTCTTGGAGTAGTGTTGTAATGTGTTGTACACATTCACATCATTCTAGACCCTTTATTTGATTCAAACATGCTTTAATTGGTCCTTTGCAAAGGTTTTGTGAAGTTTTGTAACACATTTTTACACTTTTCTAGGATTTATTTACTTAATTAAACTTCCTGGGGCCCTTCTTAATAAAATATATTTAAATTTGTACCATATTTAGGTGTTTTCAAAGAGAAAAACCTAAGATGCATGAGATGTTGCCATGTGTCATGATCTAACAACATGTGACAATATGTGAACCCTATCTAGGAAATTATTAAATGTTGAGATAAGTTCTAGAAGGACAACTCATCTTCTAGGAGGAATATTATCCCTACAAACAAGGGGACAATACCCCATTATTAAATGATTTATTTAAGACGCAACCTAGGACTAAATGATATATGACCTAAGTTAACTTATGCTAGTGTAATAATTAATTAATTACACTAACACCCCCCCATGATACCATGTTGAGATTTTGGATGCACACTCCCTGAAGCTCCAGAATCTTCAATGGAAGACTCTTGCCAGGAAAGATAATCAACCACACAAAAAGTGTTGCAACTAGGCATGCATAATAGAGATTTTATATTGATGATATGATATGTTACAAATGAACAAAATATCTGATTATGTAGGAAAAATAGAAAAACCTAAGATGAATGAGATGTTGCCATGTGTCATGATCTAACAACATGTGACAACATGTGAACACTATCTAGGAAATTATTAAATGTTGAGATAAGTTCTAGGACAACTCATCTTCTAGAAGGAATCTTATCCCTACAAACAAGGAAGGGGACATTACCCCATTATTAAATGATTTATTTAAGATGTAACCTAGGAATAAATGATATATGACCTAAGCTAAGTTAAGCTAGTGTAATAATTAATTAATTACACTAACATCATCGTGGTCATGTTAGTGACCGGGAGCCCACCACTCAGCCCCCACGGGCTCACTATATATTGCCAGGGTCCTTTGGAGGACTGGGTGCCATTTCCAACCCACTGTTGGCTCAAAGCTCCCAATCATTGGTCCTATTGCCAACCAGGAGCCCGTGATTTAGCCCCCCGCCAGAGACTGTGGTCACATGGGTGACCTACCGCCAGCCCCTGAGGGCTTATTTTTTGCCCCTATTTAATGTTGGAAGTGCCCTTTTATTTGGAGTAAGTTTTACAAATGGAGGCCATTTTTCAAAAACAAGATATCATCAGAAATCTAGTTAGATGAACTTCACAATGGTGGAGGTTTTAGTTTTTGATTTTGATTTTTTGATGCCTTTTTCAGCCTCAGAAGTGAGATGTTGTTTTCACTCAGGCAGACCTATCTTTTGATTCACTTATCCTTTTTTTCCATTCTTGTGGCATTGGAAAGATGGTTTTGTCCTCTACATAGATATGAGGTTCATTTTTATTAGGGAGGTAGTTGTGAACTTTGGTTTGTTCTTTCATCGCATTTTTGTTTTCTTGCACTAGGTTTACTTTTTCTCTCTTGTTTATGCATGTTTTGCATTCTCTCCTTTTATAATCATGGGTTATAGTAATAAATGAACTGATATAAAGTTCCATTAGGGGGTTTTCTTGCATAATAATCTGATTAGAGTGTAGTTGCACTTTGATCTCCATATTATTTTTTATGACAACTTGCATGGGTTGTATCTATTTCTTAGTTTCTTTGGCCACATTTTTTCTCTAGCTTGACATATATCAGATTCACATCATTTCACACTTCAAATTGAGAGCCTATGGTTAATGATCCACATTGGGTCACATCTCAGTTTGAGGGCCACTAAATTTATGGTTAATGTTCCAGAATCTTCATGGTACTTGTTCCAATGGAAAAGTTTTAGTCTTATTTTGGCATCAACATCGAGATACACGGTTTCCAGATTCAGTGATCATAACATCTACTATTGCTTCATAGGTTCCAGGGTTGTTCCAGTTTGTGGGTTTTCCAATGTTTCGTGGCATCGAGTCTACTATTGCATTATTAAGATTTTTTTTGAGTCCTTCAATGACTCTCATTTGGTTTCTTGTAGACAGAATTATATTTCCTTGCTTTCCATATTTTGATTCTAGTGTTACTCCACAGTGTTCTTCCAATGCTTCTTTCTAGTAGGTCATCTCATTGTATGGGGGTTTGTCTCACTGGGTTTTCCTTCTCTACCTCATTCATTGCATTTGTACATGGGTACCTGATCATTCCTTGTTGTCGGGACCCATTCATGCTTTCTTGCATTCATCCTCACATTTAGGTGCATGCTTTTTTAGTCTCCCTAAGTTGCACTTATGGGGGGTGTTGGTGCAATTAATTAATTATTACACTTTCATAAGTTTACTTAGGTAATATTTTAATTCCTAAGTAAATAGTTGTCATCCTTATCTTGTTGAGCTATCTTGTTGCTCAAGATAAGATTAGGGTTATGCATACATTGCTTTTATAAAGAAAATCATCTCATGTAATCAAGAATTAATGTATAATATTATTTGCACATCTTCTTGCAATAGCTTTGCTTTTTTTGATTTTCTCTTCTATGGAAGGTTTTTTGGTTTGCATGTTTGATCTTGCTTTGTAACAATAAAGTACTTTCACATTTATCTAAGGTGGTCTTAATTAATTATGGTTAATTGGAGTTAATTAACCCCTTTGATTCAAATTTAAACCTTATTTATGATACCTCCCAAAGATCTATCTTGACACCCATGATTTAAATAATATAACATTTAATTGGGAAAAAATTAGGTCCTAGAAAATGTTGCTAGGACCCATTCACCCTAGATGGCGAATGGTTCCTCCCTCAATACGACCCCCCTTTTAGAGTTGATCTAAAATGGGTTTTTGATGCTCTTTCCATTCCCTAGGGTTAGGTCCTAGAAAACTGAGCTACAACCCATTCACCCTAGTTAGCGAATGGGTGACTCCCTTAATAAAGACCCCCTTTTCAAATTTAATTATGGTGAGAATTTAATAAAGTTTACTTCTAGATCTGGGGTCAACCTTAATTATTTGAATTTTGGGGTTAATCTCCTAATTTAGTATAAATAGGGGGTTAATTCACATAGTTTCATCCTAGACTTTCAAGCACTTAGGAATTGTAGAAAATTGGAGTTCACAAGGGAATTACAAGAGCATTTTTAAGGCATTTCAAGGCAGATTTCAAGAGTTTGTTCCAACAATTCAAGATCAATTCATCATTAAAAGGGTTTAATGCATTCATGTGTGTTGTTGAGCTAAGAAATTGGATGTAGCATTGAGGATCTACTTGCAAGCATTGTTACACATCATATTTTTTTATCATCAAAGCTTGTGCCTCTTTAACAATCTTAAGCGAAATTCAATGAGTGGGGGACCAATTTTCCCCTTACTGAATAACCTCTAGGATTTATATAGAAAGCCGAAACTTGTTTGTGCTGGGAGAAAAGGTAGAGGGAAATGTAAATAAAATATAAAAATGGCTATGCACCAAGTCTTTTACAACATTTCAAACCTTAACTTATTTCCTATGGATGATATAATAGACATAGAATTCCACAGACCCTTCATTGTTGGGAAGAGAATGAGAAACAAAGGATAAGGAAAAGTATAGTGCAGCCTTTCAAATATCCCCACAGGAAGAACCCATTAAGGTTCAATCAAACATAAGAAAAATCTATAAGAACTAACACAAATATCCAAAAATTATAGAAAACCTTCTCCTTTTACTGCATAATAAGAAAAATAGCAACCTTTATAGTAAATGGAAAAGTTCAACAGACATAATCTGATTTCCAAAAACTATTATTCAACATAGAAGCTTACAACATGGAAATTAGCTACCCGAACTATAAAAATAAGCTCAATACAATGTTTTAACATGAAAGAGAACATAAAGAAGAACTTGATAAAGGTCATAACATGCACAATTTTTAAGATTTCTTCTAAATAGATCAAACTTTAATATCAAATGAACTGAAAAATAAAGGTCAGATGTCAATTTGATGATAGTTTGAGTTAAAATATAACATGCTAGATAATAGCAATATTCCGCAAAACTTTCTACTTCTAAAAACATAAAAATCCATAACTAGATTTATCTACCTTGAAAAGATGTTCGAACTAACTTCCTTTTTCTAAAAAAAATTCAAGAAAAACTAAAACTTTTTTCTTTTCTTTCTGACCCTTTATGTATAGCCTAGAAGAAGAGAACACTATCACCAATCATTCCAAAAGAAAAACTACCAGATGCTTGCACCTGATAGCCCACAATCCAATCATAAATCTTGATTAGAATGCAGCAATCCCTGCTCATTAATTCCCAACTGCTTCATTAATTCCCTTAGATATTTAGCAAAGATTGTAATCAGAAAGCAATCAAATTTTAGAAAATAGCCCAGAAAAATATAATCAATCAATCATATAGATTGATGGCACTGACTTGAAGGTTCCAACTTGAAATCAAGAAAGACCCAGCATGCTCCACAAAAATCCATCTAAAGAGGTCACTGCATAAAAACATAACCTGCCCGAAGTGAAGAGATGATGTGTTGAGTGGGTGAGGAATTTCATATTCATGAAAATGACTTTAGAGAAAATTCCCACCAAGTTTACACATGCCCCAACTCACTTCCAAAGGAAAGCTTTAAACATGGATCCATCACAAAGCCAAAAAATGTAAGAGCCAAAAACAAAAAAAATTAAGGGAGAAAATTTCTTTATAGTTCTGATGACTCATAGGGAGCCTTCGCTTGTGGAAGCACAAACCTAGAGCTCTAGAAACTCCTAGAGTTTGAGGAATGTGGAATGATGTACCTCCCAATCAAAATCAATGGGGCAGATGAGAGTGCATAGAATCTTGTATGCTTGATCCAACTCAAATCTTTCCTTAAAAGAAACCCCCCCACCTAAATGAAACAACCCCGATGTGGTAACAAAACTGAGAAAGGGGAAGGATATCCTCAATTTCATCAATGGTGGGTGTCAGGCTTAAAACTGGGAGTATTGTGGAAGCTTGGGATTTTTGTTTGATTGCATCCATGATCTGCTTGATTGACAACACTCCTCTATCTAGTGAGAAAAGGGTGGGTAATCTAGAGTCAAATAGAACATTGAACTCCTTTTTTATCTCATTAACCTTCTTATTCAACACTACTTGATGCTCCCTACTTTTTGATGTGACCTTGTGGCATTTGATGAATTCACTTTCCTTCCTTGAGGTGGCCCTTCCATCAAGAATCTATGCATCCCTTAAAACCTCTTCAGTGTCCTTGCATAATTGGAAATGAGATTTTATGATTCTGTAGCCTGGGGAACATAAATTTTTTGAATTTGGTTTCCCACCAGGCCAACCTTTTTGTTAAATTCCCGAGCATCCCTTAAAAAATGAAAGACTATCCTTAGAGCAGTGATTACAACCATGATCCTTTCCCAATGCAAGGATATCAATCTTTTCAATGTTGGAAGGATCCAAGATCCTTGCATCGCAGCCAATTCTTGATGGAATCAAGATTCCCTTTCTTTCATTTTTTCCTTCATTTGGTTTTTCTCTTGGAGGGCGTTTGTTAGTTTTAAGCTCAACCTTCTAATCTATTTATCACAAGCCTACAAAATGGACTCGATCTCTTGCTTCTCTTTCTTTTACCTATTTTTTTCTGCTTGGTCCTTTTGTAGATTTTTAGAAGCTTGAGATTAAATGCTATCCAATTATTTCTACATGTTTTCTTATATACATTGGTACTCTATGTTTGTCTGACACTCAACAATAAGCTCAACTCTTAGCTTTTCAATCTCAACATAAAGTTGAGTCTATCCATTTTGGGCCTCTTCAAGTAACTTAGTCGCTTCCCCTTGTTCATCTTGTATTTGTCTTATGTGAGCCATTTTGACATCTTTTCCCTTGATTTCTATATATAGCCTATTCACTGTGTCTTTTATATTTATCAATTCTACCTTATGCTTCTTCAAATTCTTGTCTAGCCTCTCATAATGAGTGTAGACCACTTTTTGGGTGGCCTTAGGCAAAACCACCTTTTCGCATGCATGAGTTTCACTTAAATCTAGACCCATAGCTCTGATATTATAATATTCCATCTACATTTCTCCCTCGGGCTTCGATATGAGCAGCTTCATGGTAGTAATCAACAATGAATTCTGCTCCTCATTTAAATGAAATATTCTTAGTAGTTGGTTGTGTGATGTCTTTTATCTACAACTTCTATTTTCTAGCCTATCGGGCTTGCTTTGATGCATCAAAATGACCTTGGATAATTTGTGGGATGTTGATGCTTTGTGCAAAAATGGAGGCACCTAGAGGGAGATTGAATAGGGTGATGGAAGGAGAAGCCTTGGATGTATGGGATTGTGGAGAGGAAAAAGAGAGTGTTATCATAGAAAACGGTGGGATACCATACAAGGGGAAAACCTGTTACAGTGAAAAGGGAAGTGGATGGAAAGAGAGACGTTTGCCTGGGAGTAGATGGACTTGGAGAAATTGGAAATATGGGTGTTTAAAATTTTTCAATGGGGGCCCCCCTTGATAGGGTGATTAAAGAATCAATTGTGGCTAAAGTGGATGATTCTCATTCGGTGTGTGAGGTTACTTCATAGGATTCATTATTGAAAATGGTCAAGGGTATGTTTAGGATGAAAAGATCATAATTCATGGATGGGGGTAGAGGAGTAATGAAAGATGCAGAGGAAGAAAGAAGAGAGGGAGAAAAACATACCTGGGTTGTTGAAGCCAAAACTCCTTGCAGAGTGGACTCCACTTCTTCTCCTCTAATTGATGCACTGAGTCTGTGTAGGTATTGGACTCGTCTCTTCTTTGTATGATCGAAACTAGCATATTTTAATCCTTTTTTGGATGATCCCATCAAAGCGTGGCCCTTGGTAACCACAGCGGACCTCTTTGGGCTCTATCAAGTTCTTTTTCCTTTGCTTTAGGCACTAGCAGAGGACATGACTTGTGAGTCATTATTCTTCAATTATTTTCCTTTGTCTAGTTCTTGAGGTTGGGAAGTATAGAGTGGAAGCTCCTCCTCTTCAACCTCATCACTGGTCTTAGGATTACTATCTTTAGTATCAACCTCCTTGTCATAAATATCATCAAACATTTCATCATGTGGCTTGAGATCCTCATACATGGCATTCAGGCACATCATTTCCTATTATAACCTCTAGAAATCTGCTTTCTTTCTCTTTGACCACCCTAGGTGCTTTAATTGTGTGTTGAGGGACTTTCCCATTAGGAGGCGCTCTTGGTACTCCACAGTCTGGATGTAGAAGTCAAGCCATGGTGGCCAGTTGAATGGTATGTGGGCCAAGTCATTGTATAGTTCTAGCCTTTCTTTAGTTAGGCTCTTTCTTGACTCAAAATACTCCCAATTCCCATGCCTTAAAGTTAGGAGGTGCCTTATTGGGTTGTAATCAAATGTGTCACAAATGAGAACCAAGCCCAAGTGTGCCAATTTTTTAGTAAGCACCTCCTATACCTTCCGCTTTACCAGTGTTACTAGATTTTTGGAGATAACGAGGGGAGTCAGATAGATCCCTATTTTGTGCCTTCTGATTCTATAAGTGTTGTTGGAAATGATTGCCTGGTAGCATGCCTCCAAGGAGAAAACCCTATCTGTTACAAATTTAGGGAGCCTGAAAGTCTCCTTCACGAAACCATGGAATCTAATAAAAGTGAAATCATCACCCAGGAAATAATCCACTGGTGTTTGCAAACCTTTTATCCATTGCAAGAATTCAAGATAAAAATGGCCCGAAGGAGGTGGAAACAAGTCTAGAAGCACTAGCCTCATGAAATGATCCACAAACCAATAATAATCCCATGTCTTTGAAATCACATGGGTTTAGATCGAAATTGGCTAGTAGAAACCTTTTACATCAAACGTAAATAATGACAAACTCCTTTTAAGAAACTCATAATTTTGATGCAAGATCAAGTGAACCAAGAAAGAAGAATACCTGAATTTACATTCAGTATCATAGGTCCTCAATTTTTTTAGCATACCTTTAGCTATTGCCTCAAAAAATCCAAAATAATTTTGTCTTTTATCTTTCTTAAGCATGAAATCCAAGCCCATCTTGAAAGGATGGACCCATTCATCATCATCAAAACCGTAAATACAGGCCAACATCAAGAAAGCAGACTGTGTATCTTGTTTGAGTTTTTTGCACGCTAGAGAGAAGAGAAATTGATCTCTTTCTAACCTTTCCTTTGTTTCATCTTCATAAAATTGTAGCTTCCTAGTTCTTGTTCTCTAGAACTCTTCTATTTCTTCCTAGTCAAAGCTCTTGACACCCCAAGCTATAGGGATACACAACATGTCCCAGATGGATATTACAGTAATTGTAAGCTTTATCTTGTTTCTATTAATAACCTCTTCCTCTTTGTCTAACCTCTTAGCACATGCATCCACCATCTCTAGACATAGTTGTACAATGGAAAAAATGAACTATGGAAAACCACAATTCCAGAGTTGTGAAGCAAAACCTTTAGTTGATCCATGTTTAACCATTCTTTGTAATGCACCTTCCCTAAGGCTTTTAGAGTTAGCCACTAATCTTGGGTTAGAAATGTTGTATGTGAAATCTAGCACTACCTCTTTCTTAACATGGTTTCTCACTTGGACTGGTTTGGTTTCGTAAAAATGTCATTCTTTTGGCATCAGGGCATTCGTGAATGAATCTCTCTGAAAAATATTAGCATAACCTAGCCTTTTAGATGAGGCTCCATCCTTTCTACCAGATGTTGATGCCTCCACCATTGTTATGTCAAAAAGTTGCAAAGAGCTTCCTAAGAAAAAGGATTACTTCGCAAAATCTACTTTTGGGTACATTTAATTATTCTTGCATGTACTTGCAGTTAAGGCACCATCGTTACTACTGGTCCACTAAATGCTGCCACTAAGGAAATACATGTAGATTGGGGATCTGTATCCCTCGGGCATGCAAAATTCACCACGAGAATGTAATTAGTACATTCTTCTTGCTTCCTCTTTCATAAATAAATCCAATGCATCGAAAAGTGTGTTTTTAGACATGAGAAGCATGCTTTGAGTGGTATAAAGTACTCTAAAAAAGACATGTATATTTAATTTATCAAAACTTAGCGCATTAATCAATGCATTTTTGCATAAACAAGCAAGTTGATGTTGATGATGGCAACAGACACTTGGCAGTGATAGGCTTACATGACCATTTACTCCCAATTCCAAAATTTATTTCTCAAGGCCTCTTGTCGGATTATCCATATGACCTACCTCTTACCCTTCTTTTTCTTTGATATTTTCTCCATTGTCATATGGCAAGAAATGGATTTTTTGTTGGTTGGGTTCACCAAGCACCTTTTCTATAAATATTTATGCCACCTTATTGCAATATTCATTTGAAATAGATCTTTTAGTTTAGCAAGTTTTTCCTGTTGTATCCCATTTCACTAGACTTAGCTCTGTTATTGTCATTATGTCATCTGATCTAGGCACTGCTATTCGGCTCCTTTCATGAAGGCTACAATACTCCTTTGCAAGTGAAATTACCAGTGACAGAATCAAGCACTTCATGAGGAAGAATGGCCACCTTACTATCATTGCATTCAAGTGGATCCTCAGTAAGGACTATGTCAAGGATGAAAACCAACCACAATGCAACTCCAATGTTGTCTCTTGCTTCATGGATTCCCTTCTTGACCTAGGACTTAGTAAGCCCTATATAATTGAGGTGTGTCACACCATGTTTGATTCTCTGTATTTGGATGGGCTCGGTGAGATTTTTCAAGTGGCCATCCCTAGTGGTGGAATTCTAAATGCCATGGACCTCCACATACATGTTGATTATGGGGAGGACATCGTCTACCTGCCCTCCTTATTTATTTCCGCACAATGGTCCTTGAGAGGCACCATTTGTTGTCTCAGCTTGTGGTTACTTTCCTTCTGAGGGAGTATGGCACTGAATGTGTTTCTGGGCTAGGCTAGAAAAGGAACTTTGAATTTCTAGTGTATAGTTGTGGGAATGAGGACTAAGGTTCCAAGCTTGCATGTGTTGTGTTGATCCCCTTTTCACCTTGTCAAAGAAGAAGAAGAAGAAAGAGAAAAAGAAAAAAGAAGAACTGGAAGAAGAGTTTCTTTTGGCTGCTTAGTGATGGTTGGAGGCCATGAATTTTTTGTTTTTTCTCGTTGCATCTCCTTTTTGATTTTTTGTAGTATAACTCTTTTGGGTTTTCTAGAGAAGCTTCAAGCTTCTCCTGGAGCTTCAGGATCGTAATATAATGTAAAATATTTTAATGAATATAATATAGTACATTTCTATTTCTTGCATTTTTCTCATGGCTTTATACACAAAACTAAAATCATTTCTTACAAAAAAATACATATGGTACATAAGTGTGAATTTTTTTAAAGAACTTGTACATTTTAATGGAACAATTTTAGATGAATACCATTTACCAGTATATCTATAATGTATACATACATATCTTCTAGTTCATACACATTCTTTTCTTTTCACATGAAAATACGAAAGGGACCTTTCCATAGTGCTTCAAATTTTGCATGTTGCCCAGATTTTGTAGTGCACTCATCATACTTTAGCGCCAGGCTTCCTTCCTTGAAATCTGGATTGGAGGTTTTTTTTTTTTTGAACCATCATTTTACTATCTATTGGTGCCCGATCATGGCCTCGTAAGCCTTTTCCCTATTTTCCTTAAGGTTCAGGAGTTTCGCAAACCTTACTTCCATTCTACTACTTTCTTCAACTTCCAAAGCTTTTAATAGTTGCAAGGAAGGGATTTCTATAGAAAGATGTAAAACGACCTCTTTTTCATATACTAATTCATTAGGAGAGGCCTTTAATATTTTTTTGGGCATAATCCAATCAGCCCATAGAGTGGCTCATATGTGCTTGTGACAGTCCCTCTATCTTTCTGATCTGATGTGCTTGATTAACCTAATTAGGTTTTTGTTGGTTAACTCCGCTAGCTCATTTCCTTGTGGATAGTAATTCGATGAAGTTTTAAGGTAAACCAAATATTTGGGAGAAAAATTTGACATTCTAGATCCCACAAAGGCTCATGCATTATCAGATATGATGGCTTTTGGCAAACCAAATCTTCCTACTAGCTCCTCAAGAAAGTTGAATTTTTTTCCTTTTGTAGCAGTTTTTAGGGCAATGACCTCTGTCCACCTTGTAAAATAATCAACTATCATAAGTATCCAATTATGGACAATGTTGTAAATAGGATTTATCATTCCAAAAAATTCTAAACCTCATTGAGCAAAGGGTCCCTCACTTACAATCGGGCTTAGGGGCATGGCATAATTCTTTCGCTTGCCAACAAAAAATTGGCACTAAGTACACTTTTGTACCAAATGGTGCACTACGAAAAACATGGAGGGCTAATAATACTCTACTCGCATTATCTTCAAAGAAGCAGTCTTGGCTGAGAAATGTCCACCCTTAGGAATACTATGAAATTCATTCAGAACTCTTTCTACATGTGGCTTATCTAAGCATCGAAGTAGGACACCATCATAATTCCTTTTGAACAAGATACCCTCAATTAGACCATACCTGGTGCCTTGCAGTTGGTAGTATCACCTTTTGTGAGGCAAGATATTGGTCAAGTACTGCCCCTTTTTCATATACTACATTTGATCCATCACCCACAACTCCTCTGACTTGAACTAGTTTTTGTAGACCTAATTGGTCTCTTCCATTACTAAGGAGCTTGATTCCTATGCAAGATATTCACACAGACCTCTTCCCTAAACTAACTTGGCTGGTTTAATATCCACATCATATTCTAGGATCTTAGTGATCCAATTGGCCCTTTTTTTAGTTATCTCACCCTCACTGATATACTCCCACACACAGGGATGTGCGACGAGAATGATGATTATTTTTGTTGATACCAGGTGTCATAATTTCTTTAGTCTTTTTACAATAGCAAAAACCTATTTCTCAACATAGTTATATACCTAGCTTCATATCCTTTGACAGTCCTAGAGTGAAATGTGATGGGATGCTCTCTGCTATTTCCTTCATCCTTCTGAGTGAGCATCAAAGCTATGTTGTGTTGACCGCTATAGACATAGAGAAAAAAACTATTTAATTGACGTTGCAAAGATGGATACCTTTATTCACTCAAAAATTTCCTTTCCTTCAGGGGTCCATTTGAACACTAGATTCCTTTTGAGCATCAACATGATAACTCTTGCAATGTCTATAAAGTCTGAAATGAATCAGCTAGAAAAATTAATCTTTCCTAGAAAAGACTACAACCCTTTCTGATTTACTAGTAGAGGTAACTATGTTATATATTTCATCCTGTTGAGGTCTATTGATATTCCCTCTTGTGATACCACAAAACCAAGTAGCTTGCCTTGGGGCACTCTAAAAACACATTTTTTGAGATTTAAGGAAATCCAAAATTGTTGGCATTTCTGGAAAACCTTTTCCAAATTATCAAAGTGATCATCCTTCAATTTTGAAAATATTGTTAGTTCATCTAGATACATTAAAATAATTTGACTAATTAAACCTCTAGAAGTGATAGCCATTGCTCGCTAAAAAGTCACACCAACATTTGAATTTCTGAAGGGAATTTTTGAGTACGCGAATGTTCCCCCCTTATTAGTGATCATTGTTTTATGTTGGCCTCCTTATTTTACATATACTTAGTTATAACTTGAGATACCATCAAGAAATGAGAACATTTTTTATCTAGCCATAGTCTGCAGGATTTGCTCCATTGATGGAAAAGGGTGGTGATCCTTCAATGAGGCTTTATTCAAATCCCTAAAATCCACACAAATCTGAATATCAACATTCTTTTTCTAAATTGGTACCAGATTAGACACTCAAGTAGAATGATTTATCGGGTATATGATCCTTGATTCAATTAATTTGGTGAGCTCTTGGGCCATCAATGCTTTGACCTTTAGATTGATCAGCCTTTTTTTTTTCCAAATGATCTTTGAACCTTTGTCCAAGTCAATAGTATGCTGAATTATGTCCAGATCATATCCCCTAAGATCATCATAGGTCCAAGTTATGACCCCATCGCATCTAGAACATAGACCTTCTAGTCTTTCTTTATCCTTTTGTGGAACATCCATTAAGAATTTTAATCTTTTGTCATTTCTGAAATCAAGATCTTCATAGTCTCTCTCATCAATAGTGAACCTTTGTTTTCTATTTCTGAAGTCCTCACATTCGAACAAATTTTCAAGGGAGATTAAACCTTGAGGGATTTTTTCCTTTTAATTAGATCACCTGCCCTTCGAGAGGCTTTGTTTTGGGCTATGAATAATTGGAAGCCTTTCCTTATTTCTATAAAAATGTGGTGATCTGAATGTCATCCTTAAATACTTTCCATTTTTTATCATTGTCGAGAATTTTTTATCAAAAAATGATTTGTACTACATTCTGCTTTATTGTTGAATTGGAAATTAGTCCAAATTGAGAAAAAATCAAAGTCATTCAATCAACGATGTCATTCTAAGAACATGTGATAACCTAAATTTTAAAGGCCTCAAATATCTCAATCAGATCCCATATCCTATTTGTGTACAACTTCATTCTTATATTTTTGGCAACCGCCAGCCCACAGACTTGACTCACAACCAACTTTGAATCTCTGAATGCTTGTATTTTTTTAATGCCCATCCATCTTTCTAGGAACAAACCATGAACCAAGGCTTCATATTCCACATAATTATTCAAGCATGGGAACTAGAAGCGAAAATATTTGAGGGTCTCTGATCCTTTCGGGGATACTAATCAGACACCTACTCCAAAACTGGCTTTGCATTTTGCGCCATCAAAATATAATGTCCATAGACTATTTTTTCCCAGAATGTTATCCTCTTTCCATTCCTTTACCAATTTTTGGAAGACCTGATCATCATCAAGGATCACATAGGTTCATCTGGTTGCATAATTTTTTTTGAATGGGTCTAAGTTAATAAATTGGTTGAGGATTACCTCTTCTTCGGGGGTCTAATCACTCATATCTTCTTTATCTTCTAACATTTCTACACAATATGTTTCCCTCTGTGAGAAGGAGGAATGTGCTACTTCAAATCAAGGATTGCATTGTTCGCTATGTGTTCTAGATGCAAAGATTCAAACAAGATCTTCATCTTTTCTCCATGTTTGGTCCTTAATATCAGATGAGACGTATTGAGTGCTAAATATCCACTAAGATTTTTTGTAAAATCTCTTGAAAGGAACATCCCAAATATTGGGGGAATGTCTATCACAACTACTTCTTGTGTGACCATTTGACTTGTACATGAGAAGAGGTTCAAAGATAGATCCTTGATGTGGTCGACGATCAGAACTTTCTTCTCATCTAATTGCATTATTCCTTTCTCAAGGGGCTTGCTCATACTTGAGTTTCAAGGCATCGACCGCTTGTTTAGGCATGATTGTTGTACTAGCACACAAATCAATCATGTTATTATGCAAAAGCTTATCTCCTACAAAAAGTGTTAAAAAGAAAGGTATTTTCTTTGGCTTGCTTACCGCTTTATCTTTTGCATTGTCTAGATGTTGTTCACATAACCCATGGGTCTTCAACGTTGGGTCTCCAATGCGAGCCATTTGTCTTTATTTTGATCATGCAGTGGAGTTGCATCCATTTGTGGTATTTGTTCTTCCTTCTTTAGTGCTTCTTGGAGTAAAGTCTTTTGTTGAAGAATGGATATGATGTCCCACAAAGATACACTAGCAGGTGCCTTCTTCAATTGTTCAACCACATTAAGCATTCTAATTGGTAGGGCCTTTTGTTTGAATGATGGTATCTCTCTCATCTTTAGGAGGATCCAATCTTATGTGAATGGGCTCAATGTTTTTTCCATCTCCTTTTCCAATCATGGTAGAGCTTGTGATTGTAGAGTGGATTGGGTCTATGGATACTGCAACGCTTTTTGTATATATTCTTCAATGAGCCTTGTCTTAGACCTTGTGTTGTAGTTAGACTGTACCTATGGGGCACTAGTCATTGGAGCATCATTTACAAATAATGCATCTTCTTCTTACATCCATGAGAATAGTGCTTGGTCCAATGCAATTTCTAGCTCTTGTTCTAAAGATATTCCTTGCATTTGCACTCTAAAGTGAGCATTCTCCATTTTAGGAGACTGATATTCCTCTGCATTAGGGAACATGCCCTTGTTTCTTTGTTTCGCTATCTTCTGTTGTAGATTTCCCCTCAGAAAATTTTGGGGCATATGACTATCATTACATGGGAAGCACCATGCATTTTTTTCTTTTTCTAAGTTGTTCTGGCCTTGTACTAAATCCTTTCTTAGAATGCTCTTGACAACTTGAAGTAGCATAGTAACTGAGACTATCTAGTTGGCGAATGTCATTTGCTGACCTCCTACTTTTAAGGTTGCTTGGTATGAGTTTTGTTGATAGGATTTTCTTCCTCCTTTATAGGTCCAAGTGGCCTTCTTTGGAGGTGTTGCTTGTTGTTGTCTAATGAGGAATAGCTCATTATAAAAAGACCGTATGAGACTCTTCATATCATTAATGTATGCTACTAGCAAAGAGGAACCTGACATGCCTGATTGTGCACCAAGGTATACATACATGGATTTTTGCATAGTCAATGTGGTCACTTGTGGAGTGGAGTTACTTGGAGTAATTTCTTCTTGAGGGCCACCAAATATTTCTATGAACATGAGCATCAATGGTTGTGGTGGGAGTTTCCCAACATCAATCAGACTATTTTTTGCATGCACAACTAGGTCATATGTGTCGGGTAAGACATTTCCTCCCATAGAGGTTAGCATCACTGCAATATCTAAATTGAGAGCTTTTAGGTAAAACATGAATGCCATCATGGATAGAGGCCTAGCTGTCATAGGAATTCTTTGCCAAGTTTTGTGGAACATGGTGTTGAAATCGCTCATGGCTTCTTGCGGGGAACTTTTGATGGTGATTAATTGATCTAGTAGCGAGGAATGATCTCCATTTTTGGAGACACATTTGAACAACTTCTCTCAGAGCTAATCCCAAGAGTAGCTAGAACTAGAAGCTAGAGATCGATACCAATCTTGAGATTTTCCTTTGAAAGATGTAGCCAACAACCTAAGAGAAATATTTTCCTCTGCTATGTTATGTACTCTGCATACCTCCACTATATCTTGGAGATTTTTGGAGGGGGTTTTAATATCTTCAAAAAAAAATTTGGGATATCCTTAAGGGCATTAGTGGGTATGGAAGGCCATATGTCTAGGGACATAGGTAGTTGCAGCAGACTACCACTATCCTAGGTTACAAAATTTCTAGGAGCGGGGGCAACTAGATGAGCCATTAAAAATAGATTCTTATTGATAGGGTATACTAGTATTCTAATTTGAAAAATTTAGCCTCCTAGTGGAGTAGATAAAGCTTTGGACCCTAGGCTTTCACTTCTTACCCTGTTGCTTCTTACAAGTGATACAAAACCTGTAAGTCTTCTTCTCCTTGATACTAATTTGGGTAATCGGGAGTACTAAAAATGGCCCCTTAAGAATGCTCTTGTTTGGATTCTGGGCATGAAATTTCTAGACTCTTTTCTTGGTCTAATTTAAGAAATATTTTTGACTTCTAATCAGATGTTCAAAAAAACTTTGGTCGCATCGGGCATGCCAGAAAAAGAACTGTTGATCATGAATTCTTGTGCCTCTTCGATAGCCTTATGAGAAATTCAACAAGTAGGGGACCAATTTGAGCCTCACTGAATAACCTTCAGGGTTTTTATAGAAAGCTGACTCTTTTTTTTGTTGATAGAAAAGGTAGAAGGAAATGAAAAAATATACGAAAATGGCAATGCTCCAAAGCTTTTACAACATTTCAAACCTTAACTTATTTCCTATGGATGATATAATAGACAAAAAATTCCACAAACCCTTCATTTTTGGGAAGAGAACGAGCAACAAAGTCTAAGAAAAAGAAGAGTGTAGTCTTTCAAATCTCCCTACGAGAAGCACCCATTAAAATTCGATCAAACATATGAAAACTCTATAAGTTAATAGAAATATCTTGAAATTGTAGAAAACTTTTCTCCTTTTAGGGTATGTGCAGGATCATGATGGGCCAAAAAGTGGCGATATGATGGGTATGTGGCTGATGAATTTTTTACCCAAAATTGATGAAACGAAAAAGGTTTTTAAAGGAGATTCTAAGCTTTCCACCAATATAAATTATGCTTTACTTTGAATTTTAATAAATAATTATTATTCATTTTCTATTTGAATTATGATTAAAATCCTGATTGATAGGCTGATTGAAAAACATCTATAGCTTTCAAATGGTATCACATTTTTTGACTTTGAAACATCTGTCACATTCTATGTTTCACATACTATAGGATTAAAAAAAAAAGTTGAATTTCATGAATTTTTTACCAAGTTAAGGTGGTCAAACATACGATTTTTTATATTTTTTAAAAGTTGTAATAAAAAAATCATAATTAATTATTTACATGGAAAAAAATTACCAAAAAATATGCATCACATCCCGCATACATGAGTCCTCTACTTATATCTAAAATATTATAAAAAAATATTATCATTTTATTGTGGTTATAGTGATTCAGAGACACCTACTTCTTATTTTCTCCCTCAAATTTAAGTACTACTACATTGAAATTTCAAATTTTTACCAAATAGATTTTTATTCTTTTAAATAAAACTAGTATTTTAGAAACTACATTCAATTTTCTACATATTCTATTCTTATATATTTTTGAAATAATATAGATAACTTATTCAAATTTTTACGTCAAATTACCTAACTCTGATTTTTTTGAATTTTCTGCCACTTAAGGGCCTATTTTTTCCATGATGATCTTGCACATACCCTTTACAGAAAATAGAAAAGTTCAATAGACATAATCCAATTTTTGAAAACTATTATTCAACATAGAAGCTTATAGGATGGAAATTAGATGTACTCGCATTATCAAAAAAAGCTTAACACAATGTTTTAACATGAAAGAGAACATAAATAAGAAACTTGATAAAGGCCACAACATGCATAGTTTCAAATATTTCTTCTAAATAGATCAAACTTCAATATCAAATGACCTTAAAATCAAAGGTCAGAAGCCAATCCGATGATAGTTTGAGTTAATATATAACATTCCATAGAATAGCAGTATTCCACAAAAAAAATCTACTTTTGAAACAATAAAACTCCCTAACTAGATCTATCTACTTCGAAAAAATGTTCGAAGTAACTTCCTTTTTCTGAAAAATGCTCAAGAAAAATTAAAAGCTTTTTTCTTTGTTTCTAACCCTTTATTTATAGCCTAGAAGAAGAGAACACTCCCACCAATCATTTGAGAAGCAAAACTGCCAGTGCCTACACCTGATAGCCCATAATCCGATTGTAAATCTGGATTAGATTGTAGGAATTTATGCTCATTCATTCCTAGATACTTTATTAATGTCCTTAGATATTTAGCAAAAAAAATCATCAAAAAGCAATCATATTTTAGAAAAGAGGCTGGAAAAATCTGATCGATTGATCATATAGATTGATGGAAGTGACTCAAAGGTTCCAACTTGAAAGCAAGAAAGACCGAGCATGCTCCAACAAAATCCATCTAGAGAGGTCACTCCAAGAAAACATAACCTACCTGAAGCAAAGATATGACATGTTGAGCGAGTGAGGAATCTCAAATTCATGAAAAATTCTTTAGAGAAAATTCTCGCCAAGTTGACATGTGTCCCAACTCACTCTTGAAAGGAGGATGATAAACAAAAGTCATGTAAGCCACGCATGACATACTGCATGCCTTTCAGAACAATATTTTTACTTTAAACATGGATCCATCCCAAAGCCAAAAAATGTAAGATCTAAAAACCAAAAAAGATTAAGGGCAACATTTTATTTACAATATTCAAGGGTCAAGTTCTACATTCTTCATGGCCATTACATGCTAGATTGCACATTTGTTTCACAAGATATCTTCCAAGATGATATCAATTATATATTTCATGTTTCATGTTCATTTCCTTTATTTCATCATTTGGTTTAATTACCTACAAGGGTTTTGACCAAGGAAAACCCCCATTCACTAACAAACAAGTCCTTCCCTTGAATGTGTAATTGCAAATTTAAAGGTTGAAGATCAAGTGGAGTAAGTTTGGAGCAAAATTTTCAAAGTTGTCAAGTTGCAATTTAGTTGTTACCTAAAGTCCAAAATCAAATATTTGAAGCTACAAAATTATCTATAGACTTTTAGAAGCCCATAACCAAGATTTTGAGAGTGCAAAAATCAAGGTATAAGACCCTGATCTAAGTTTCAGAAACCCTAATAGGGACCCATTCACCACTGAAGGCGAATGAGTCCTTTGTAGCTTAAAAATAGCAAGTTTTTGACAAGATATACAACTTTTTATGCTCTAAAAACTTCCCTCATAGTTCCTATAATAGCTAGGTATCATTTCTAATTGTTATTTACACCTTATTATACACATAATTGTAGTGTTTAGGGTCTTAGAAAAATTAGTGTTCCATCATCTTGTTGATTCATTTTGGTGGACCCTATTTTTCACCTAATCATTAATGGTGAACCCAACATATTGAATATTGCAATTTTTGGTTTTGAAGTCTCTTTTGCATCATAGGTTAGATATTGCATTCATTTGCATTGAATTAAGATATCTTTTATAGTTATTGTTTTGCATTAAAATCGTGCATCTCATCTAGGGTTTAGACTTGCATTGTTTTGCATCTCTCTAAATCTAAAAAATACAAAAACAAATTAATCATTTTTCCTCATATAATTGCATATAATTGCATTTCAATTGAGACCTTGTATTTCATCTTTTCATTGCATATTTACATTGCATTTCTATAAAATATGAAACTAAATTTCACTGTCTTAGACTTGGATTTGGAAGATATCACTGAAATCTTGAAGATCATTTAAAAATAGTTAAAAAACACCTAACTAGGACCCATTCACCCCAACTAGCGAATGAGTCCCTAATCACGTCCAATCTAAACCTCCTGGCAACTTAAAAAGTATCAAAATTCACTTTGAAATCCACATAAACATCTCAGAAATATCTAACCATGACCCATTTTCCCTTACTGGCGAATGAGTCTCTATTAGGTACTGATTTACATTTTTTGAACATTAAAAGTTTAGTTTCTAGCTTATGTTTGGTGTTGTCACTTTCCTGATTTGTTATTGATTCAAATTAATTAGATTTAGCTTAAATTACTTCATTTCAATGCATTGTTAACATTCAAAATTGCATTCAAACATTTCATTTTTAGCTTATTGCATTTTGTAATCAGTAAGATACTATGTTTACATCTGAAAATTTGAAAATGGAGAACTATTTAGTCAATGTGTGGAAGTCCTTGTTCTCTTTGGTTGATGTTTCAAGTTGTCTTTGACAATGAACCTAATGAAATTGAACTTACTCATGCTCACACAACCCCTAATGCATTTCCCCCTCGTGGTGTTGACATCATTGGAGAAGATGATGCTAGCATGAATGAATTCATAAATGATTTGCTTAACAACCTTGAGTCCAATGCATCTTTTTATCCTTCCATGAAACAAGCAATACAACTTGAGATGTTTGGTCTTTTACATCTCAAAACTAAGACACAAGTTTAGCCTAAGTTCCCTACCATAGGTGAACCTAACTCATCTAAACAAGAAAAAATTCAACCATGCTATGTCAACAAAATAACCAATACATTAATTAACCTTGAAGAGACATATGTAAAAGGATTTGCAATATTGAGTAAACAAAGATGTGATACAACAAGTGAACATGAAATTCATCAACTCCTAGATAAAATACCCATTAAGAATATCAAAGGGTTAGGATATCAAGATCCTCCTCTCGACATAAGTGCTCTAATCCCTTAAGAACACCTAATGCTTAGTAATGATTATAGTATTGTCTTAGATCCTCCTCCTGATATAAGTGTCCTCCTTCCGAAAGAACAAACCATGCCATCTAAGGAAAATAATAACAAAGACAAGATCATCTAGGGACCTCCTACCCTAATTCCATCTAGAGAATTTGGTGAATCTAGCAAGTGAAAGAGGCCTTGCAAGTTAAAGAAACTAATGTTCCCTTGTCTGCCACCTAAAAGTGAAAGAAAACTACAACTACTTTTAAACCAAGAACTTATAACATTACCACCAATGAAAAAAAAGATAAGACTATATGCTATGGGTGCAAAAGTTCTGCATTTTTGATACCAGAGAGCTCTTGGACATAGTACTGATGAGTGTCAAGCATTCAAATTGGTCTTGATAAATTTTCACTTCGATGGTAATGATTGTCATCCAGTAATTGAGTGGCGTGCCCTCCCACTCCTTGCCATGTAATAGTTCTAGAATCTTAAAACATTTTTACTATTGCATGATTTTAAACTTATTGCATTTCATTTGATTTAATGCAAGGAGCTCATTTTAATCACCTATCTCAGCTCATTCTTGCCTCATACAAAGTGGTGGAAATAATTTGATGGCCTTTTCCTAGTAATACATTTGTTATTTTCCCTTTGGATAGTTGCTTGTATTCCATTTATACTGACTAAGATTGGGAGGAAGACAACCTGCTTTAGGTTGACTCGCCTATTCATTACTATTATTTTTCTTTTTCATATTTTTCTTTACGTGATTGTATATGTGTAATGTGATCCCCCATAATGTTTCATTTGAAGTATCCTTCTCTCTTTGTGCATTCTTCTATATGTACCTTCATTCTTCTAAATGTTGTACACATTAAATTATCATTTTTCATTTGTATTTTGTTTTCCTTTTGGGGATGATGCAAGGTGTCAAGAAATTTGCGTCTCTTCCATGTTGACCGAAAATATTTTTCTTTGTCTTTTTCATTTTCCTTTTGTTTTCCTTTTGGTGATGACACAAGGAGTCGAGATATTAAGGTATCTTCCATGTTGACCCGAAAGTATTTTTCTTTGTTTTCACTCTCTTTGTGTCATTCTTCTAGTTCTATTAGTAATTGGGGAATGATGATAGTTCCATGCTCTATGGAAACATATTAGCAAAGAAATACTAACCCCAAATACATCTATATCCCTTATGTATTTATAGGGGCAACCATTCCTATTTCATGACGCAACTTGTTTCAGAAGTAGATAAATTGGCATAGGGTTTTTTGAGGAAAGCTCTCATGTCTTAGGTAAAAAATTTGCTACTTTAAATCAATTTCTCATAGTGATGGTGTAGCAACCACTTTAAAGTGGGGACATACATCGATAACATCTTTTGGAAAATTTTCATGATGTGATTTTTCTCTTTTCTTGTGATGTGTCCTCTTCTTGGTGGTTTCATTAGGTTTGATGTTGTCAAAGAGTGTACGATATAATTTCATAGCATGATGTGAACAAGGAATCCCATGGGTGACTATTTGACACTTTTGAATTTTCAGGTCTCTTGCAGACATTAGGAACAATTCTCCCTAAGAAGAATATTTTTACATGAACAAAGCAAACTCCCTTTTAACAAAATTTTACATAACAAAAGCAATACATTTTGGTGCCTTATCGAAGTTGTTAGGAGGATAAATTAGGTATGGTATGAGAGGCTAATATTATTCTCCCATTTTCCACTTTGATGGGACAACTCACCTACTGGACAAACTGAGGTTCAACTACCCCAAAGTGAGTAGTGTATGTTACAGATTAACAACCCCGTTTGACATTGCGATGGAATGATTGTGCTTGATCCTTTTATTTTCTTTATTTTGCATTTGACATGCTATGATTATGTATATTTTTTATTTTTGCATACCTAATTGTCTTGGATGTCTACTTTAGTGTGATTTTGACATGGGGTCATCCTCTCACTAAAGTGGGGGAAAAATGTAGTAACAAAAAAAGTAGCCTATATCCCTTAGTTCGATAATTAACATTAAAACCAAATTAATGGTGTCTTGTAGTAATTATTTAATGTCTTGTACACATTCACATCATTATAGACCCTTTTTTTGATTAAAACATGCTTTAATTGGTCCTTTCCAAATGTCTTGTGAAGTGTTGTAACACACTTTCACACTTTCCTTGGATTTATTTACTTAATTAAACTTAATGGGCCCCTTCTTAATAAAATATATTTAAATTTGTACCTTATTTAGGTGTTGTAAACTGTTGTAAAGCACTATCACATTTATCTAGGGTGGTCTTAATTAATTGTGGTTAATTGGAGTTAATTAACCCCTTTGATTCAAATTTAAACCTTATTTATGAAACCTCCTGAAGATCTATCCCGACACCCATGATTTAAATAATATAACATTTAATTGGGAAAAAAATTAGGTCCTACAAAAGGGTGCTAGGACCCATTCACCCTAGGTGGAAAATGGGTCCTCCCGTAATAGGAACCCCCTTTCTGAGTTGATCTTAAATTGGTTTTTGATGCTCTTTCCATTCCTCAGGGTTAGGTCGTAGAAAACTTAGCCAGGACCCATTTGCCCTAGCTGGAGAATGGGTTCTCCCTTAATGTGGACCCTCTTTTCAAATTTAATTCTAGTGGGAATTTATTAAAATTTACTTCTAGATCTCTAGAGTTATGACCTTAATTGTTTGAATTTTTGGGTTAATCTCCTAAATTAGTATAGATAATGGGTTAATTCACATAGTTTCATCCTAGACTTTCAAGCACTCAAGAATTATAGAAAATTGGAGTTCACAAGGGAATTACAAGAGTGTTTTTAAGGCATTTCAAGGTAGATGTCTAGAGTTTATCACAGCAAATCAAGATCAATTCATCATGACAAGGGCTCAATGCATTCATCTGTATTGTTGAACTACGAAAGTGGATGTAGCATTGAGGATCTACTTGCAAGCATTGTTACACATCATATTAAAGGGACAAGATTCTAAATTCTTCATGGCCACTACATGCTATATTATACATATGTTTCACAAGACATCATCCAAGGTGATATCAATTGCATATTTCATGTTTCATGCTTCATTTCCTTTATTTCATCATTTGGTTTAATTACCTACAATCAGTTTGATCAAGGGAAATCCCCATTCACTAACTAAAGAAAAGTCCTTCTTCCCTTGAATGTGTAATTTCAGATTTATAGGTTGAATATCAAGTGGAGCATGATTGGAGCAAAACTATCAAAGTTGTCAAGTTGCAAAAGTTGTTATCTAAAGTGAAAAATCAAAGATTTGAAGCTACAAAATTATCTATAAACTTCTAGAAGAGTTGATAACCAGGATTTTGGGAGTGCAAACATCAAGGTACAAGACCCTAATCTCAATTTCAAAAACCCTAATAGAGACCCATTCGCCACTAAAGGTGAATGAGTCCTCTATAGCTTAAAAACAAGTTTTTTTCAAGGTACATAGGTTTTTATGCTCTAAAAACTTCCGTCATAGTTGATATAATAGTTAGGTTTCATTTTTTATTGTTATTTGCACCTTATTACACACATAATTTTAGTTTTTAAGGTCTTCAAAAAATTAGTGGTCCATCATCTTGTTGATTCATTTTGGTGGACCCTAATTTTCACCTAATCATTAACGGTGAACCCAACATATTGAATATTCATTTTTTTGAGTTGGAAGTCTCTTTTTCATATTAGGTTAGATATTGCATTCATTTTCATTTAGACTTGTATTGAATAAAGATCTCTTTTAGAGTTACTTGTTTTGCATTGAAATCTTGCATCTCATCTAGGGTTTAGAATTTCATTGTTTTACATCTCTCTAAATCTAAAAAATACAAACAAAAAAAATTAGTCATTTTGCATCTCATACAATTGCATTTGAAAAAAAAATGCATTTCATTCTAGACCTTGTATTTCATCTTTTCATTGCATTTTTGGAAAATTTGAAACTAAATTTCACTATCTCAAACTTGGAACTAAAATATATCATTGAAATCTTGAAAATTATTTAAAAACACCTAACCAAGACCCATTTTCCCCTATTGGTGAATGAATCCCTGATCAGGTCCTATCTATACCTTTTGACAACTATTCAAAGAAGTATCCAAAATCACTTTGAAATCCATAGAAACATCTCAAAAATATCTAACCAAGACTTATTTTCTCTTACTGGTGAATGAGTCCTTGTTAGCTACCGATCTACATTTTCTAAACATTAAAATTTCAATTTATAGCGTCTATTTGGTGATATCACTTTCCTATTTCAGTTTCTTGATTTGGTATTGATTCAAATTCATTAGATTTAGCTTAAATTGCTTCATTTCAGTGCATTTTTAACATTCAAAATTGCATTCAAACATTTCATTTTCAGCTTATTGCATTGTGTAATCAGTAAGTTACTATGTTCTAAATTCAAACCTTTAGGCATTGTGTGGAGTCCTTGTTCTCTTTGGTTTCAAGTTGTTTCTTTGGCAATGACCCTAATGAAATTGAATTTACTCATTCTCACACAACTTTTAGTGCATGTCCTCGTGATTTTCACACCATTGGAGAAAGATGCAAGCATGAATGATTTCATATAAATGATTTTTAACAACCTTGAGTCTCTATGCATCCTTTTATCCTTCCATAAAAACCCAACACAACTTGAGATGTTTGGTCTTTTACATCTTGAAACTTAGTCACAGTTGAGCCTAAGCTCCCTACCATAGGTGAACCTAGATCCTCTAAACAAGAAAAAATTCACCATGTTATGTCAGCAAAATAACCAACACATTAATTAAACTTGAAGAGACATATGGAAAATGATTTTAAATCTCGAGTAAACAATGATGTGATAGGACAAGTGAACATGAAATTCATTAAGTTCTCCTAGAGAAAATACCCACTGAGAATACCAAAGTGCTAGAATATCAAGATCCTCCTCCCACATAAGTTCTCTAATGCTTGACGAACACCTAATGCTTTGTAATGATGTTAGGATTGTCTTAGATCCTCCTCCTAATATAAGTGTGGACTCCTTCCTAAAGAACAAACCATGCCTCCTAAGGACAATGATAACAAAGACAAGATCATCTCGGGACCTCTTGCCCTAATTAAGTCTAGAGAAGTTGGTGAATCTCGCAAGGAAAGGAGGCCTTACAAGTTAAAGAAACTAAAGTTCCCTTGTCTTCCACCTGAAAGTGAAAGAAAACTACAACTAATTATAAACCAAGAACTTACAAAATTACCACCTATGAAACAAAAGATAAGACTATAGCCTAAGGGTGCAAATTTTTTTCATTGTCGATACAACAAAATTCTTGGACATAGTATTGATGAGTGTTGAGCAATCAAATTGGTCTTGAGCAATTTTCACTTAAATGGCAATTATTGTCATCCAGTGATTGACTAGCATGCCCTCCCACTCCTTGCCATCTAATAGTTGTAGAATATTAAAAAAATAACTATTACATATTTTCAAACTTATTGCAAATCATTTTCTCTAATGCAGATCTCATTTTCATCACCTATCTCAGCTCATCTTTGCCTCACACAAATTTGGGGCAAGAATGTGATGACCTTTTCCTAGTAATTTTTTGTTGTCCCTTTGGATAATTTCCCGCCTTTGTTTATACTGACCAAGATTGGGAAGTGGATGACCTATTTTAGGTTGATTCGCCTATGCCTTACTAGTCTTTTTCTTTTTCATGTTTCTCTTTATGTGATTGCATGTCCATAATGTGATCCCCCATAACATTTCATTTAATGTATCCTTCTCTCTTTGTGCATTCTTCTATATGTACCTTCATTCTTCTATATGACATAAACATTCTACAATTTTTCATTTGTCTTGTGTTTTCCTTTTGGGGATGACACAAGGCATAAAGACATTTACGTCTCTTCCATGTTGACCCAAAATATTTTTCATAATAATTTTCATTTTTCTTGTGTTTTCCTTTTGGGGATGATGCAAGGCATTGAGACATTTAGGTCTCTTCCATGTTGACCTGAAAGGATTTTTGTTTTCACTCTCTTTGTGTCATTCCTCCAGTTCTATGAATATTTGGGGAATGATGACAATTCCATGCTCTACGACAACATTGTATCAAAGAAATATTCACCCCAAATCCATACATCCCTTATGTATTTGTGGGGGAAACGCTTCCTATTTCATGACACAACTTATTTAGAAACATATGACTTGGCATAGGGTTTTTTGAGGAAATATCTCATGTATTAGTTAGAATATTGGCTACTTTAAATTAATTTATCATAGTAATGGTGTAGCAACCGCTTTAAAGTGGGGACATACATTGATGACATCTTTTGGAAAAATTTCATGGCATGATTTTTTTCTTTTCTTGTGATGTGTCCTCTTCTTGGTGGTGTCATTAGGTCTAATGTCTTCTAGGAGTGTATGATCTACTATCATGGCATGATGCGAATGGGGCATCCCATGGGCAAGGATCTGATACTTTTGAATTTTCCTCTCTTGGAGACATTAGGCACAATGCTCCCTAAGAAGAATATCTTTACATGAACAAAGCAAAATCCCCTTTAACAAATTTTTACATAACAAAATAATTTACAAAAGCATTGCATTATCGTACCTTATCAAAATTTTTAGGAGGATAACTTCAGTATGGCATGAGAGGCTAATATGATTCTCTCATTTTCCACTTCAATTGGAAAATTCACCTAGTGGATAGACGGGGATTCCACTAACTTAGAGTGAGCAGTGTATGTAATGGATTAACAACCCTATTCCACATGCATCATGTTGGAACAGTTGTGCTTGATCCTTTGTTTTTCTTTATTTGACCTTTGACAGGGTATGATTATGTATCTTTTCTATTGCTACATACTTAAGTGTCTTGGATTTCCACTTTAGTGGGAGTTTGACATGGGGTCATCCTCTCACTAAAGTGGGGGCAAAATGTTGTAACAAAAAAAGTAGCCTTTTTTCCTTACTTGATTCAATAATTGACATTAAAATTGAATTAATGGTGTCTTGGAGTAGTGTTGTATTGTGTTGTACATATTCACAACATTCTAGGCCCTTTATTTGATTAAAGCATGCTTTAATTGGTCCTTTGCAAAGGAGTTGTTAAGTGTTGTAATACACTTTCACACTTTTCTAGGATTTATTTACTTAATTAAACTTAATGGACCCTTTCTTAATAAAATATATTTAAATTTATAACTAATTTAGGTGTTGTAAAGTGTTGTAAAGTACTTCACAATTATTTAGGGTGGTCTTAATTAATTTTGGTTAATTGGAGTTAATTAACCCATTTGATTCAAATTGAAACCTTATTTATGACACCTCCCGAAGATCTATCCTAACACCCATGGTTTAAATAATATAACATTTAATTGGGAAAAAATTAGGTCCTAGAAAAGGGTGCCAGGACCCATTTTCCCTATGTGGCCAATGGGTCCTCCCTTAATAGGAACCCCCTTTCTAAGTTCATCTAAAAAGGATTTTTGATGCTCTTTCCATTCCCCAAGGTTAGGTCTTGGAAAATTGAGCCATGAACCATTTGCCCTAGGTGGAAAATGGGTCATCCCTTAATTAGGAACCCCTTTTCAAATTTAATTATGGTGGGAATTTAATAAAATTTACTTCCAGATTTGGTGTCATCCTTAATTGTTTGAATTTCAAGTTTAATCTCCTATTTACTATAAATAATGGGTTAATTCACATAGTTTCATCCTAGACTTTCAAGAACTCATGAATTGTAGCAAATTGGAGTTCACAAGGGCATTACAAGAGCATTTTTAAGGAATTTCAAGGCAAATTTCAAGAGTTTATTGCCACAATTCAAGATCAATTCATCATGACAATGGTTTCATGCATTCATGTGTGTTGTTCAGCTAAGAAAGTGGATGTAGCGTTGAGGAACTACTTGCAAGCATTGTTACACATCATATTCAATGGTCAAGATCTTCATTCTTAAAGACCACTACATGCCAGATTACATATTTGTTTCACAAGGCATCATCCAAGGTGATATCAATTGTATATTTCATGTATCATGCTTTATTTCCTTTATTTCATCATTTGGTTTAATTGCCTACAAGAGGTTTGACCAAGGAAAACCCCCATTCACTAACAATAAATCCATCCCTTGTATGTGTAATTGTAGATTTTTAGGTTGAAGATCATCAAGTGGAGCAAGTTTCGAGAAAATTTGTCAAAGTTGTTAAGATGTAAAAGTTGTTATCTAAAGTGAAAAATCAAAGTTTTGAAGCTACAAAATTAGCTATAGACTTCCAGAAGTCAATAACCAGGATTTTGAGAGTGCAAACATCAATGTACAAGACCCTAATCTCAGTTTTAGAAACCCTAATAGGACCCATTCACCACTGAAGGAGAATGAATCATCTGTAGCTTAAAAACAAGTTTTTGACAAGGTACACAACTTTTTATGCTATGAAATCTTCCCTCATAGTTGCTATGATAGTTATGTATCATTTATTATTATTATTTGCACCTTGTTATGCACATAATTATAGTGTTTAGGGTCTTAGAAAAATTATTGGTCCATCATCTTGTTGATTCATTTTGGTGGACCCTATTTTTCACCTAATCATTAATGGTGAACCCGACATATTGAATATTGAAATTTTCTTATTTTGAAGTCTCTTTTGCATCTTAGGTTAGATCCTTCATTCATTTGCATTTATATTTGCATTGAATTAATATGTCTTTTAGAGTTACTTGTTTTGCATTGAAATCTTGCATTTCATCTAGGGTTTAGACTTGCATTGTTTTGTATCTCTCTAAATCTGAAAAATACAATAAGAAAATTAGTCATTTTGCATGTCATACAATTGCATTTGAAAATTAGAAACAAAAATTGAATTTCAATTTAGACCTTGAATTTTATCTTTTCATTGCATATTTATATTGCATTTCTAGAAAATGTGAAACTGAATTTTACTATCTCATATTTGGAATTGAAAGATATCACTGAAAGCTCAAAAATCATTTAAAAACAATTTAAAAACACCTAAACAAGACCCATTCGCCCCTAATGGCAACTGAAAAATTATCAAAATTCACTTTGAAATCCACAAAAACATCTCAGAAATATCTAACCAGGACCCATTCACCCTTACTGGTGAATGAATGCTTGTTAGCTACTTATCAATATTTTTTTAACATTAAAATTTTAGTTTCTAGCTTCTATTTGGTGCTATCCTATTTCAGTTTCCTCATTTGATGTTTCATCAAATTCATTAGATTTAGTTTCAATTGCTTCACTCCAGTGCATTGTTAACATTCAAAATTACATTAAAACATTTCATTTTCAGCTTATTGCATTGTGTAATTAGTAAGTTACTATGTTTACATCTAAAATTCTAAAAATGGAGATTTTTTTAAGAAATGTGTGGAGGTCAGGTTGTTCTCTTTGGTTGATGTTTAAATTTGTGTCTTTGGTAATGACCCTAATGAAATTGAACTTACTCATGCTCACACAACTACTAATGCATGTCCTCCTCATGATGTTGACATCATTGGAGAAGATGATTCTAGCATGAATGAATTCATAAATGATTGCCTTAACAACCTTGAGTCTAATGCATCATTTTATCCTTCAATGAAACAACCAACACAACTTGAGATGTTTAGTTTTTTACATCAATTCCTTCTTCCCTTGAATGTGTAATTGTAGATTTAGAGTTTGAAGATCAAGTGGAGCAAGTTTGGAGAAAAAATTTCAAAGTTGTCAAGTTGCAAAAGTTGTTATCTAAAGTGCAAAATCAAAGATTTGAAGCTAAAAAAATATCTACAAACTTCCAGAAGATGATAATTGGGATTTTGAGAGTGTAGAAATCAATGTATAGGACCCTGATCTCAGTTTTAGAAACCCTAATAGGGATCCATTTTCCATTGAAGGTGAATGAGTCCTTTGTAGCTTAAAAAAAAAGTTTTGACAGGTTACACAACTTTTTATGCTCTAAGAACTTCCCTCATAGTTTCTATAAAAGTTAGGGATCATTTTTTATTGTTATTTGTGCCTTATTATACACATAATTGTAGTGTTTAGGGTCTTAGAAAAATTAGTGGTCCATCATCTTGTTGATTCATTTTGGTGGACCTTACTTTTCACCTAATCATGTCGGAATTCCCTGCTCTTCAAGCTTTGCTATGCCTAAGCAAGTGTACCATGATCATTAATGAATATAAACTATCCAATATTAAATGGTGATAATTAAGTAGATTAAAAACCTCACACAAATTGCTAATATTGGCATGGTGTGATGGTTTAAAGGTGGTATTGTTTTTCTTGCCACCAAGGTTCAAACCCCATTGGGGTGGTATTGTTGAATGGTTGTATTCCGGTTCATAGCTCAGGTCAAAAGCGTTTACAACTTGAATAAAAAAAAAAACTCACACAAATTTATAGGGTTTATGATATTTTTCCAAGTAAATCATGCTCTTTCCATATATTCCAAACTAGCATGAGATTTTGAAATAGATAATATAAAAATAACTGTTAGTCCTACTCCTACAACAAAAAATCAAAATGTATTGAAACGGTTGTTTACAATAGATTATTTCTCGAGGATGTTTATGATTAGTGCATTTCTTTAACTGGGTACTAGACTCAAAGTATAGAATGATATGCAACCTCCTTCTGGTTATAATTCAAATTGATTAGCACTTCAAAAGTTTATGACTTGCATAAACATGCAAGGAATTAATTATCAGACTCTTCTTATTGATCCAAATGAATTTTCTAGATTACTATGACTCATCCAAATGAATTTAATTCTTACTTGAAGAAATCATTTCGATAAACCACACAAAATAGTAAAAAAAATTTGATAAACCAAATATTTACTTGATATTTTGATTTAAGTAACAAGGAAAATATCAAACTAGATACAACAAGATAATAATCATCAATGAACTCAACAAACAATTGAAACAAGAATTTAGGAACCAAATTATTTCTATTTCTCCATTACATTGCTTCAATTTTTTTACAATGTATGAACCTTCTACAAAATTATCCCTCTATCTAACTATCCTTAATTCAGTCTTGGTAAAATGTTATGTGTTGGCATTAATTATTGTTGGGTTCCCCCTTAACAAAATTTAATTTATTAGGCTTGTAGATGTAAAATAGATCTTATGAAGGAATAATTAAATCCAATTTAATTAAGAGGGCCCAAACAAGTATGAAAATTTAAAGGAACACATTTTTCCACACTAAATTAAGGCATTAATAAAAAAAATTAATTAGGAGGTACCAAACAATTGTCAAAATGTAAAGGGATACATTTTTCTACACTATCTAAGGTTGTAATTTTGCTTTGTCTCTTCAAATTTCTTCTTTTCTACCGACTCTCTCGATAATTTCATAAATCAAGAAGCTTTGATTTTGGCTCACTACCTCCAACAAGAAATTAGGCACCTCCTTCACTTGCCTTTTGTCACAAAAAAATGTTCAACTTGAAACCACAGAGAATCATTCACATATTCTCTTTCTCCTTAGTTGCTTACACAATTATCATAATGCATCACACATAAAATGAATTCTCATACATAGATTAACAAGGTTTATAATTTATACATGATACTAGTACACTAATTACATAACATATGTTGACCTATAATGAATAATATTACATCTGCAAATCAACAAAAGATAAAACAAGCAACATGAAACATGTAGAGGGAAATACCCAAAAGGAATACACATAACACCAAGAAGAGGAACATTCCTTATGGATTCCAACACACACTTAACCTAGTCCTAAAAAAATTTCACACCTTCAAGCTTCAATATAAAACATCTGTAAGCTTCAAAAATTTAAATTACATTGGCCATAAGCAAGCAAATATGAAACTTATAGCATGGAATTCATCACAACATTGGTGGTACACATGAATGATTAAGCATTACTTTCGATTCTCTCAAATGGGTTGTCATGACCCATACAATACCTTCAAGTGCTTCTTAAAATTCACACAACCTTGAACTTGTTGCACACACCCTCAACATACCCTTAGTCAGCAAGGGAAAAGGATAACCAAACAACACATTCATTTTGGACCACAACCTATTTTGGAGAGACAAAAAACACCTTGTGAAGCAACAAAAAGAATCACATGATATTAAGGAACACTCTCATTCATCCCTTTCACAACTTCATACAACAAAAAATTGGCGCAAGTTAATAGACATTGAAACCAATCACTGAGCAATACAGTCTTGAACTCTATCACTTATAACTTTATCTATGGAAGGACTAATGACATGAAAATTTTGATATAATCCCTACACAACTCAATAATCTTAACTTATAGTCCACACAACCATATCTACAAATGCAGAGATATACAAACCCAACCTTTACACCTTTAAAAGAATCCTTATGGAAACAACATTGTCTTACAACTACCACTTCAAAAACACCTTTCTTGTAGCTCAGATCTAAAACTTGGATAAAAAATTCCTTGACATAACATGAATATAACCTCCAATATGCAAGAGAAAACATCATCAGTAGAGAAATATGGATCATTTCTCAGAGACTTTGGCAACCAAATAGCCAAATTAGAACACTCTTTTGACAACAATGACATCCAAACTGTGACAAGTTGAAGACATCAATGTAGAGGAAGATGCCACCAAAAAAAAGAAGGATGAGGTATTTTCTAAAAATTTTGAATGCAGTCATGATTTTTTTTACCTTCATTTACTAGAGGATAAATATAAGAATATGATGAGGGGAAAATAGAGGAGGGTATGGAAATACTTAATTTCCATAATTTTGATCATATCAACTTGTGTGTGGATGAGTGGGAAGGAAAATTTAGGCGGAGGCAGTCGGTCTATGGTGGGATTGATCCCACAAAAGAGGAGATAAGAGAATTAAGTAATTGGAGGAGTAGAAGAGATATTGATTGGCAGAGGAGGACAATCTAGATGGTGAGTGTGTGTCCATGAGAGGAACGAGGGAGGTGCACACTTGGTGGAGGAGGACATCAAGTGTCTTGATTAAATTCTCAAAGAGGGGGAAGACGAAGTTCTCTCAACCCAATTCACCAATGAAGTTTTATGTAGATTATTTACAACCTAAAAGGGTAGTTCTATTACCCAACTCCATTTTATGCATCCTACTCACAAAAATTCCTACATGATGTGTCTAAAGTAGGGGAATTTGGGCGGGCTAGCAATCGACATCACCCAAAAACATTTTTATGTTTAATTTTTAGTTTTTTTTCATTTGGCGGTCATTGGTATCTCTTGGCATCACAAAACTTCATTGTCAACGAAGAATTGCAAGAATCAAACATTCACTAATTCAGAATTTTGACACTCACTAGGTAGTTTTGTGAAATTTATTCTCAATTTTTTGTAAGATCTAGAGTAGAATCCTTTTGTAGGGGCATTCTTTGAGGTGCCATGTTGAATGTGAAAAAATAATTGAATTCATATCTAACACATGTGTGGGAAAATTTTTGAGTGAAATGGGCCACTTCATATTTTCAACCTACTAGCATCCATGACACTCTCGCTAGTGTCAAAGTAGAATATTGAATTATCTTTAAGTTGTGTAGCTATAGAGAATGGGACACCATTTTTATGAGGATAAATTCATATGAAAACAAAGTAGAGACTTGTAGTATAAGGAGAAGAATACATTTTTTTGATAATAAGAAGAAAAAAAATTATAATGGACCCGAAACCATTTACAACAGGTTTTGAAAGGACCCAAAACCTTCAAGTTTTAAGGGGACCCAAAACCCACACCAAGAAGAACAAGTTGCTTGAAAGATAGGAACATAAACAACCAGCAGCACCACAGGAAGACAACAAGCCAACACCCAGCCAAAAGCTAGTGGGCAGCCCAAACAAGAACTAGGAAACTACAAGAGTCTAACACTCATTGGTTTTGATGGGACCAACAACCCACTACAGATCTAGAACAAAGCTCCATCAAAAAAATTTATAGAGCCATATAAACCATGTTAAAAGAGAATAAAATATATATATATATATATTCCCATATCTATGCCAAAAGGTGAAGGGACACAAAAACAATGAGGAAGGGACTCACAACTTTGAAAATTTGAGGTGGCAGGGAAAAGCCACACAAAAAAATAGAAAATATAGAGGTTGCATAGGAAAAAGAGAAAGGGATCTAATGGGGTATGAACATGAAAATTGAACTTTGGATAGGTTGTGCCGGCATAAGAAAGGATTTGCAACTTGAAGCTAAAGAGAAAAGACAAAGGTGCAGTGTGGATGTGAGGAAGATAGGGAAAAAATATGTGAAGAAAAGTGCAGCTATAGGTAGACCATAATGGGGGGTGTGGAAATTGAAGACAACACAATTTCCTTGTCCAGTTTGGTAGAAAATAAAGTATGTGAAAAGGGAAAAGGTAGCAAAGGAATTTTTAAATAAGAGCAATGAGAAAATAAAAGAGAATAGTAATGTAGTTGTAGGAGTAAATAAAAGAGTGTTCAGAGATTAAGGAAGATAGAATTTACAAGAGGTTGTGTAGCATTTTAAAGGAACATTGGAGGTTGTTGTCCCAAAAAAGAGAAGGAGAAAATTGTATGTCATGTGTAAGAGAGGCCATTAAAGGCCAAAGTTGAAATTTTTGTTATAAATTAGGTTTATGTTGCTTTGAATGAAAATTGAAATTTTTTTGTTGGAAATCATCTATTGTATTGTGTCAAAATGAATTTACAAAATTGTGTGAGTAGTTTTTTATCAAGAGGGGATAATTCTCTACATTAAAAGGTATTATAGCTAGAGGTTCTAAGCACATAAGTAGAGTGTTGAACATGAGGTAGCCTATGCCAGGACCTACAGGTGAAGAGAAAAGAGTAGTAGAGAAAAGCTCGTGTGAGAACTTTTGCAGGTTTGTGAAGTTTTGAATAGTTGGGAGTGTAAGAGCCACAAAGAATCACAAATTGTGAAGTGTGATATGGATTGTGAGAGATTGCAAAAATTGAAATGGGGATATTTGTGAGAAAGAAGCACATCATATAGGATGGATGGAGGTAGTACTAAAATAGAAATATATCCTTGATGATAGTTGATATAACCATGAGAATAGATAGATTGGAAGCAAGGAAATGTGAAGAATTGGTCAACCATGAGGAAGATAAGTATGAGATTGTAGTGAAGACATGTCATGAGGAAGTCATGGATAAAAATGGTGGAAATGAAGAGGCAAGCAAAGAAGAAGTGGAATTGGATGTAGCAGTGATTGAGGAAGAAAAGAATGAAGTGAATAGTGAAGAAGGGGAAGAATAAATGTTAAAAAAGAATAATATTTAATAGAGGTAGAGAGTTGGCTTCATAATTAAGTAAAAGAATTTACATAAAATAAAAACATAGATATTCCCATATGTATCTATGTCAAAAGGTGAAGGGACATAGAAAAATGAGGAAGAGACTCATGACCTAGGGAATTTGATGGGGCAAGTAAAAGCCACACAAAAAAATACATAAGAAAACACAGCAAATCAAATGGGGCACAAAAATGAAAATTGAACTTTGGATAGGCTACACAAGTATAAGAAAGGAGGTACAACTTGAAGTTGAAGATAAAATATAAAGGGGGTAGCGTGGATGTAATGGAAGATAGGGGAAAAAATATGTAAAGAAAAGTGCAACTACAGGAAAACCATAGTGGGTGCATGGAAATTGAAGACAACACAATTTCATTAGAGTTTGGAAGAAAATAAATTATGTGAAGAGGGAAAAGGTAGCATAGGAAGTTTGAAATGAGAGAAATAGGAAAATAAAAGAGATTGGAAAT
Source organism: Sequoia sempervirens (assembly GCA_007258455.2). Taxonomy (NCBI): domain Eukaryota; kingdom Viridiplantae; phylum Streptophyta; class Pinopsida; order Cupressales; family Cupressaceae; genus Sequoia; species Sequoia sempervirens. The sequence goes on from VDFB02379711.1 coordinate 60,383,400, forward strand.
GCAAGTGCAAGAGTAAATAAGGGAGTGTGTAGAGATTAAGGAAGATAGAATTTGTAAGAGTCTATGTAGCATGTTAGAGGAACGTTAGAGGTTGTTGTCCTAGAATAGAGGAGCAGATTGGATGGCATGTGTAAGAGAGGTCATTAAATGCTAGAGGAATTTTTTGTTACAAATTAGTTTTATGTTTCTTTAAATGGAAATTAAAATTTTGTTGTTGGCAATGATCTATTGTATCATGAATTGAATTTACAAAATTGTGTGAGTGGTTGTTATCAAGAGAGGAGAACTCTCTACATTAGGAAGCCTGGTCTATTCATGTAGGTCCTCGACCATCATGCTATACCATAACCAACCACTTCTAGTGTGGAGAAACCTCAATGGGGATTAGGGTTAAAATAGAGGAGAAAACACCCAAGAATGTGAATTCCAAAGCAATGAATGTAGAGTAAAAAGAACAAATACCGAGGGATGAAAAGGACTCTACATGGTTTAGAAATCAAACCCCACTAGCTATCAACCATTAATTCTAATGTGGGTGCTCCTCAAATCCACTCCCTCCCAGCGAATCATCCTCACTTCAATACAACTAGTTATGAAATAATTAATCTATGTAATATATTCAATATATATGATTGTAAAAAAAGTTAAATGTGAAGTTAGGTGTACTTAAATCTAAAGTATATACTACAATAATAATGGTGATGGTGTTCTAAAATGATTCATCATTTCTAGAAAATTGATTTCCTTAGGTTAATGATTGTCTCAAAAAACCATTTGAATATTTTGGGTGTAATCCAAATTTCCAATAATCTCATGTGTACTATACCATGTGGGAATAAAATTGTTAGAATCTATTCTTAAGAGCCCACATGATTTCACTCTCTTGATTGTTGAATTTGTCAAGGCGATCCTTAAGGAAACAATATAGGAGTTTTGTATTAAATATGTGAGCATGTTCTGCTATACCAACCCTCTTAGTAGGTTGAATTGATGACAATAAGCGATGGAAAATGCAATTCACCAACATGCAAGTGGTCTCTATGTAGTTGTGATTCTCTTGTCCCTTTAGAAATTGAAGTGCACTTTAATATTTTATCGTTTTCTATACTTTTTGTTATTATTTACATGTTAAACGGTTTTAAATAAAATAGCATAGAAACATGTTCCATAAATGTTTATCAAGTTGGTCCATAATGGCTAATAGTAGTAAGAAGGAAATTTAAACATTTGAATTTAAACATTTGAATTTTGAGGTCACCTAATACTAAATAGCTTGATGTTGAATTAGGTTTCAATCTTTAAACTTGCATAAATGAACCATTAGGCTAAATGTATAATCTTGAAGTAGGAAGTGAATGTAATGAAGTAAGTTCAAATAGGGGTGCAATTATGATGTATGAATGATAAAGGTAGAAGAATTAATGTCAAAGAGAACAAATAAAAAAGAATAAAGATCAAACCACAAGCCAAACCAAATACAAAAAGGTGTCACTTGTTATATCTATTCTGATATTCCCATTAGATTGGCATAACGCCAAATGAAAAATTATTCAAATGCATCAATTTTCAAATGTTCCACTTATTAAGTTGCATTATGACATTCCCATAAAGATGACCATAAAACTAAATAAAAAATGACTTAACCATACTAATTTCAAATGTAGCGTTATGACATTCACATTAATATGAATGTAAAACTAAATGGAAAATTACTTAAATGTGTCAATTTCACCATTACAACTAATAGTTATTGTGTTATTGTTTCTAAATTTTAAAAAATATTTATATATATATATATATATTAATGATTAAATACATGCAATTCCTTCTAACATATTTTAAAATTGCTTAATGATCATATTTTCACCATTACAACTAATAATTATTATTTCTAAATTTAAAAAGAAAAATCATTTATATATATATTCTAATGATTAAATACATGTAATTCCTTCTATTGCTTAATAATTTTAATACATTAAAGGTCCTTGGTTCTCATGGGGACTCACTCCCCTTATTTAATCAACTTAGTCCCCTACTCATCTCTCATTTCTCCTCTTGCCATTGCATCCATCAATGATGAAGAAACATTATAAAAAGTATTTTGTAATTAATATTATTTTACAAAAATTAAAAATAAGACTTTTCAATCAAACCGTTGATACTGCTAGGGAATCCAATGGTAGTTGTTGCCTGCGCAAGACGATACTCCTACTTTCCCGTCGAGATGAGATAAATTAATACATCATCCTAGATCAAAACATATTTGGCTCAACTCCTCTGTAATGGAATTGTTTGAATAAATTATGAACCAAGGGCAGTTATTTTTTCTGGTTGGAATAAATCCTGAACCAATGGCAGTTATTTTCTCTGGTTTAAATGAATTCTGAAGCAATGGCAGTTATTTTCTCTGGTTAATCCAGTAACCCTATCCTATACTAACTACCCATATGGCAGTTATTTTCTCTGGTTAATCCAGTAACCCTATCCTATACTAACTACCCATATGGCAGTTATTTTCTCTGGTTTGTTATTCCTAAAATTCGGTGGGAGAAAACTGCGGATCAACAGATGGGAGATTAATGCAGGCGAGAGAATATTTTGGCACCGATAAAGCTGGATTTGTTGCCACCTGAAATCTTCCGTATTGGGCATAATCATCTTTACAGTAAAGAAAATGCAAGTGATGGAAAGGCATAAATAACTGAAACTGTCTATAACTTCCCCTAATCATCAGTAAAAACAAATCCGTATAATTATCATTAACTAAAATGCTGTAACCTTCCTGGTTTTACTCTGATATAATATTCGTGCAGAAGGAATGATAGCAGCCACAGATTTTGGTTACTCACTATTGTCTAAATTGAGGACTGATGTAAGTTTATAAATCTTACCCAAAATAGACAACTAATTACAACACAGGACAATATACCAGCTGTATTGAGTTTTCCCGTTTTGCCAAGATGGCCAGTTCTCTAGCCATTGTTCTACTTTTTCTTCATGTCTCTCTGTGCTTTTCACAAGATAAACTGCTAAACTCCATTGATAGCTGCTGGAGAAATGACCCACATTGGGCACGGAACAGAATGAAGCTTGCTGACTGTGCAGTGGGTTTCGGGCGTTTTGCTAAAGGGGGCAAAGGAGGAGAGATTTACACAGTCACCAGAGATGATGACAACCCTGTCAATCCATTGCCAGGCACTCTGAGATATGGAGTAGCTCAACTCCAGCCCATTTGGATTGTATTTGAAAGAGATATGTACATAAGGCTTCAAATGCCCCTGTTTGTTACAAGCCATACAACTATAGATGCAAGGGGTGCAAGGGTCGAGATTGCACAAGGATGTGGAATACGGGTGTGGAATGTGAGTAATGTTATTATTCATGGACTAACCATCCATGACTGTTGGGAGAGTTCACCTGGTACTTGTATGATTTCCCAATCAAAAGTTGAAAGAATAAGTTCACAGGATGGGGATGCCATATCCATAGTCACTGCTAGAGATGTATGGATTGATCATAACACACTTTCAAAATGTGCAGATGGTCTTATAGATGTGACTTTGGGTTCAACTGCTATTACCATATCTAACAACTATCTTTTCAATCACAATGAAGTAAGTAAACCATAGACAGGTATCGTTCCTTATGTTTCATTTCTATGCCAGTCATATGTTGAGATACTGTATTGGAATTGATGTGGGTGCATTCTATCAGGCAATGCTGCTGGGCAACAGTGATTCAGATGAAGCTGACAGAAGTATGACAGTAACATTGGCATTCAACCACTTTGGACCAAACCTCATGCAGAGAATGCCAAGGTAGTCTATCCCTTTAGTAGAATAAGAATAGAAATGAATTCATTTAGTGACTAGTTGCTACAAGTATACACAGGTGGCCTGCTATTATACCTCATCTTTTAACTCATGGATCGCATACTTGCTCAAAACTTGTTTTCTATTCTATTTGCCTTGTTTTAACCTGTAGTTCTGCAATTAAGCAGGGTAAAGAAACAGTCTAACTCTTCCTGGCTTATTGAATTGTTAATTGCAGAGTTAGATTGGGGTATGCCCATGTGGTAAACAACAATTATGAACCCTGGGGTATATATGCAATTGGAGGGAGTGAGCATCCCACTATCTTAAGTGAAGGGAACAGGTTCATGGCTCCAAATGATTTATCAAAGAAGCAGGTGACAGACAAAGGATGTAATGAAGGTCCAGCATGTGATACATGGATGTGGAGATCCTTAAGTGACAAGTTTATTAATGGAGCTTATTTTAAGCAATCTGGGTTGGGTCACAGATTTACTTTTCCAACGTATAGTAATGTAGAAATATTCAGAGTTCATAGTGCTAGACTAGTACCAGTATTGACTAAAGATGCAGGAGCCCTCATTTGTTCTCAGAACATACATTGTATATAAAGACAATATTTTTTCTCTTTTGCTGGATTATTCATTGTCAAATTGTGCCCAACCAAAAATAAAGGTTTTGTGGCTAATGAATATAATCCAATTGGCTTGTTTGTTTCACTATTGAAAATATACTAATGGCAACATGTCTTCCATTCAGAAGACATAATCTTTATTTGAAGTTTATACAATATCCTACATTAAGGCTCATTATGAATCTTCATTGTATTTCAAAATTTTAACCTACTGTATTCTAATTTAGTGAAAAAATAATATATAACGTTTATTTAATAAATTTTAATATAAATTTTAGAAAAATAAAAAATTATATTTACATTTTTAATTTGAAGTGCTATTGTTAAAAATTGAGAAAGCTATTTAAGAGGGAGTTAGCTCTTGTGTCCAAAGGGATTGAAGTGCTATTGTTAAAAATTGAGAAAGCTATTTAAGAGGGAGTTAACTCTTGTGCCCAAAGGGATAAGTTTATAAATTCTTCATTTACAAATTAAGACACCTTAATACTGAAAATTTTGGAAAAGCATTAAATTACCATTTGATGGTAGTCTTTTCAAAAAGAATATCTCAAAAATTAATAGAGCCTTAGTTTCTTGGCTCCCTCCACAAAAGGGTTTCGTGAAATTGAATTTTGATGGAGCCTCTAAAGATAATCCAGGTCTTTCAAGTCTTTCAGGTGCGAGAGTATGCTTTAGAAATGAGGCAGGGGAAGTGCTAGCAGCATATTATTTTTACTTGTCTATTGCCACAAATAATTACGTTGAAGCACAAGCATTACTACATTGTATGGAATTGGCATTCAGGGGGGCTTCTCAAATGTTCATATAGAAGAGGATTCTCTGATTATAATTAATGCACTCAAGGTGAGGAGAATTCAAAACTGGAATCTTCAATATGTGCTTAACAAAGTATGGTGATTAATTGATAAATTAGAAAGGTCAATAATTACGCATACATATCGTGAATGTAATAAAGTTGATTATTTAGCAATGATGGGCAGTGAGCAAAATGCTTTCAAGGACTCAAGTGTTCCTATAGACATAAAGGCATTCCTGGATTTGATTGAACTAATTAATCAAGACAAGCAAGGCATCTGAAAAAGCTTGGGTTTAATGAAATGTTTCTTTTGATCAACTTTCATTATTTTGGTCATGTTATTGCATCATCATTTTGATGTTATCGACCGGTACTAAGCTTGTAGGATTTTTATACGATGTCATGTGTAGTATCACATGCCATGGCACTCTAAGGCAATTGTTGTTTTTATATATATATTTGACAAGAAAGTTTGCATTTGGGAAAGGCATTTATGTCAAATTTCTATGCAAAATTTTATCAGATTGGTACTTCTGATGATTTATGTGATAAGATTGTAGGATTTTGTGTTGATTCATTTATTCAAGCCATACGATGGCATGTGTGGCCTCAAATATTGTGGCTATCTAAGACACTTGCTGCACTTATATTGTCAGATTGGTACTTCTGATGATTGTTGTGATAAGCTTGCAGGATTTTGTGTAGATTCAGTTATTCAAGCCATTCAATGGCATGTGTGGCCTCAGTTGTCGTGGCTTTCTAAGGCACTATGAAAACTAAGCCGGAATGTACAAATGTGATGGAGTATTGGACATCTAGTAAGGATATCGCGGTTTGAAGTATTCTTAAAATTCTCTGCCAATAATATTTGGTTGTCTACACAAGGATTTAAAGCCATTTTATTGGCGGCATTGATAGTACAATGATGGCATTATAATATGAAAAGTTGAAAGTTGTAATGTATCCTTGGATATCCTTCACTTATGCTATCCTTACTGGGTGTATTTTCCAATGCTTACATTGTGCGAACGTGAAAATTGGATATAAATTGTTTTCTTTGTTCATTTGCTTCATACAATTTTGTTTTTCAGCTTATCATTTTGGAAGATTGGAGAGTATGGAATTAGCAGAGTTTAAAGTTTGCAACTACAGAGTTCCTGTTAAGGTAAAACTTTAGGAGGAACCCTTCTTGGCTACCATTGACAAGGATGATCTGCAAAAGGTATTCAAAGTTAAGTGCAAATCTATTTTAAATTACATCAAGGTTATCATTGGGGAGGATATTTTACACACAGAGCTGCAAATGTTAATTTTCCCTGCTAATTTTCTCCCCATTTTCTTATCAAATATTTTGGACCTCTTCCAAAATTTTGATGTTTTGAGGATTATCGCTAACAAGTTTGTTGTTAATGCATATTTGGAAAATGATGCCCTGCTAAATAGTGTTCAACAGTATGATTTCACGTTGGGAGATGGTTTGATAGGTGGTTTATTTCCACAGCACCTCTTGTTCCATAAGAAGAGGTATGTAGAGATTTTTCAAGGCATGTTATTATCCGCAATGCATGATACTTTTGTGCATCTATATCAAGTTCTCAAAAAATATAGGTCGGCTATTTTATGGAGGAGATTGATGATTTCAAAAGAAAATTTCATGTAATTTCTTTTTTGAGAAGCCATGTTTGTATTCGTGATTTGCAACTTCTAGCCACTTCACAAGCTGCTAAAAGGAAGTTTTGTTACCTTTATGTACCTGAAATTAACAAAAGATTTACATCTTATGATTGTTAGCATAAAGGAAAGCATGTGGATACTGAAGAAAGTTTAGTTAATGGCTTTCAAAGAGCTGGAAGAAAATTTGCATCTTTTTAGCAGAGTTTATGTTGAAGCATTATATGTGTAAATGGGTTGAATTTTGTATTAAGGGATAGTGACATATACATAGTTTGTATATTTTGATAGGGTATTTTGGGCATCAAAGGGGAATGGTCTAATGTATTGTCACAGTCATTTATCTAGTTCAATTGTATCAGGAAGGTTAATGTATTGTAAATTTCTAAATGACCATTTTGGTCTATATGTTGAATTGTAAAAACTATCACTCAGACTATGACTAGGGGTTTTCTTGTTGGCTATTTCCCGCCAGTATGTCCGCTTGAACCAGAAATATGTAAATAAAAAATATTATAAATAAAATTATAAGTGACCTACCACTTTTGATAATAAAAAAAGGATGGTAAAGCATGGTGTATAGATATATAAGAATGATAACAAATTAGTTAAGGAAATCAATTCCCACATATCCCAAGGGAGAAGGAGAAGATTTTGAACAAAATCTATGAAGAAAATATTACTCAAAAGATAGAACCCATGAAAAAAATTAATGACATAATCATTCACGTAGAGAAAGAGCCACTAATAAAACATTATATACATATGAATGTTGTGGGGAACATGTGGGAAAACTAGATAGGAAATTCAATTGAGAAGGATTTGGTGAAGCTATGGTGATTGGAAGTGTATCACAAGGGACTCATTTCAAATTTTGGATTTTAATACTTTTATGTGTTGTTAATTTGATGGTAATTGTTGAACTATTATATTTTTTTATATAATATTATTATTATTCAAATTTGTAATCCGATATATATTTTTTAATTTGTAATAATTGGTTGATAGGATTGTGAATGCTAAATTTGAGTTCATATTTGTTAGATCTAAAATATAACCCAAAATTTAAATGGAAGAAACATGACAAAGAAAAATGAAAGAAAAGATAATGTAGCTACAAAGACAAAAAAAAATATTAAACCTTCATTGATTGTTTTGGATGTGCTCTAAATGATGAAGGATTTGATGCATTGATATGTAGAATCTCTTCACTTGGTTACTCAATTTGATAACATGTGGATATTATGCAATTAATGGATATGAAATGAGAAGGGAAAGGTTCTCTTAATTTTACCTTTTGGATGATAAATGGAGGGCTAGGACTATAGGATGAATTCAAGAGTCGAGATTATCTTTCATGGGAAATTTTTTTATCCTTTTGACAAGTGTCACAAGAGGATGTAAGATTCTTGACCAATGGATGAGGTTTTATTAAATTATGAGAGGGAAGGAGGTGATAGCAAGTGTAAGAATATTATATGATAAGGTGGAAGGCCAATAATGCTCACACATGTGTGAGTATGGAGGTGGAATGTGAAGGGAATGTTCACATGTATGTGTGAACAAAGAGTAGGGATGAGTCAAGATTGAGGGATGAGGTTGAAAAGATTACTTCAAGTTAGCATGCTTATACATGTATGAGCATGGAGTAGGATTAGTCAAGCTTAATCGCACATGTGAGATCATGGAATGGGTTGAGGACACATGTAAAAATATGGACAGTCAACGTTTTGATCCTTGTTTAGTATTGTACAATTGAGATTAAAAAAGAAATGTTCTATAAGTGATGACATGAAGTTTTAAATTAGAAAGAAATATTAAGACGACATTAGTTCTAACTAATCAAATAATTTAGCACATGATATTAATTAATTGATTAGTTGAAGGAATTGGGAGTTAAGGTTAATTGATTGAGATGATTTAATTAATTAATTTTAGAGGAACAAAGAAGAATTGGTTGATGATTAGTAGATGGAGAATGGTTATTTATGAGGGTAATTAATTAAACAAATATTTTTTAATTTAATTTGTTGAAAATTAGTAGGAAAAATAGAATTGAATTTGAAGTGTCTACATTTTTATCATCTTCAAGATATCATCATGATTAGAAGAAGCATCATTTCAAATAAGAATAAAAGTAGAGGGTGAGACTTTTGTGGGAAGTTGGCTTAGTCACCTCAAAGAATAGTGATTATGGTAGATTAGAGGTGATACAAGATTGGTGATACATGATAATCCAAGAATAAAAGATAAAGGACTAGTTGATTTCATGGATTAGTAGTGTTATTGATATGAGAACAATATATCCCAATAACATGAGGAATAATTTATTTAATTGGTTGGGTTAATTTGATCGATTGAGATTATATTTGAAATATGCTTTGATGTTTGGTATAGTCTTAGATTTAGGATTGATTTGGATGATGGGACACCCCTTGATGAGGAAAATATGGTTGGAAGAACGTGGGTGTGCTCTCAAAATAGATGAAATCAATGTTAGAGAAAGGGTTTCAGAAAGGATGAAGTGATTTAATGGTTGAAAGTTTAGAAGAAATAGGTATGATGATAAATAAGTTAGTGATGATAAATACATGCTATTATATTTAATACCTATGCAAAGAATTGTGCTGTAGAAAAAAGGAAACTTGCTTGATTTGGGAATAATTGATGATAAATTGGGCTTAAGGAGGCCCTGATTCAGTGTTGTGAGGTGTTTTACACATCCACACTAGGTCTTGGACCCTTATAAAATGCATTTATTGATGTCTTGTGAAGGTTTTGTGAAGTGTTTTAACACATTTCTACACGTTTTTAGACTCTTCTCATTATAATTCATCTAAATATCACATTTTTATCCTTTATCAAGTCCTATTTCAAAGTGTTGTAAAGTATTTTAACAAGATTTCATGCTTTTCTAGACTTGTTATCACTATTCTTATGCTTTATTTGGTCCCTTTATGCACTAGTAAGACTTAATTAAGTGTATTTTTGAATGTAAACCCAACAAGCAACTTTCAATGCAACTTAATTCCCGATGCCCACTTACAAGCCTAGAGTGGGACCCATTCACCATGGGTGGAAAATGAGTCCCTCTTGGCTCCAAATTCAAAATAATTCAAAATTTCTTTTGGGTTTTTATTCAAAAAGACCTTATTTCGGCTTGTGATGTTGTACTATTGGGTAATTAGGGCATAAGTGTGTATAAATAAGTGTTTTTCCATCCATTTTAACCCCCCCATTCATCTCCCAACTCATTCACAACTCATTCATCACTTATCTTCTCTATCAAGTCAAGCAAGCTAGGGTTTCAACATTACAAGTCATCAAGATAGCTTTCTAAGACATTCAAGGGCAGATTCTTCATATTTTGTTGTAGAAATTCAAGATCAAACATCATGGAAAGGTATTTACTTCATTGTTTCATGCTTCATTACATTATTTCATCATTTTGGTTTAATTACCTATAAAGGGGTTTGACCAAGGAAAACCCCCATGCCCTAACATCCAACATTTCTCTTTATTGTCTTGTGTGTTTGCAAATTTAGACATCTTGGAGGCTTAGAAATCATTGAAGATTGCATTGAAAAGTTGTTCAATTCATCTCTTTATTAGATAAGGAAAAACATCAATAAAAAGTCACCTTCAGACCTGAATTTGATAGTTTCAGAACTAGACACCTGGAGAAGAAAAAAGCGCAGACTGAAGGCTCTTGTTTCCACCTTTGAATCTTCATAAATTCAAATTTGGACTCATTCACCAGGAGTGGTGAATGAGTCCCACTACTAGGCCTGATTTTGGTTTTCTACATTTTTGGATACCCATTTGCCCAAAACGGGTTACTAAACAGTTTCACAGATCTAGGACTAATTTTTCTAGAATGGTGAATGAGTCCCACCAAGCCTAAAAATTAGCATCAATAGCATTCTAGAAGTCATTTCCAGTCTTCATCAATATCTCTAGTGGAAACTTTCAATTTCATTCATTTCTGTTGAAGTTTACTATTCATTTCTAGGTGTTTTTGCATTACACAATTTGCTTTCAAACACTTCTCATTTCATTAGTTTTGCATTCATAATCAATCAATTCTATCGATTAGCTACATCTAGATCATTGCATTTAGTCATAATTTCATCATACATTACTTTATTTTAGTGAACCACCTAGATTTTGGGTGTGGGATCTATCTCTTTCCTTTAGGTGAAAGATCCTAATTGAGCAAAAGAGAGTCATACCTGCTCATTTCACACCTCATAAAATATTTGGTTCAAGAAAAAAAATCATTTGTTGTATTGTAATTATCCACCATGATATAATGGATCATGATGATGGTGCACCACATGCATAAAGGACTAAAAAAAATAAGTAGGTTGTAAATAGAATATTGTTCCAATAGGTACATTGTTAAGGAACACCATGATATAGAAACTAATGGAAACCATGATAATGTATTGTATGGAGTGTTAGGACTATAGGGTAAAAAACCAAACCTATGTCACATGTTATAAAGGAAATGACCAACACAACTAAAAAAAAATTGACTTCCATAGCATAAAAGTGGCCTTTATGTTTTGAATTTCAAAATGGCATAAAATAATGAAATGTAGAACTCGATGAATTTTACATGAGGAAAAATGGTGCCTCAACCTTGAAGTTGTAGTAGGTTAACATATTGAGCATAGAGGGGTTGCAAGGGGGATACCCCCCTTGTGGGGTTCAGGGGGGATTACCCCCGTGGCGGGGGGTTTGGGGGTAGCTCCCTCAAAAGCTACATTTTATGTATATTTTATTATTATAAATTTAGACCAGCTATCATTAGGTCTCAGATCTTATGGTTGATATTTTTTTAGTTTCTCTTACCCTAGAAGAGAACCCTATTTTATGAGGGCATTGTATTATGATTAAGAAATGTGATGTAGATTTTGAGAGTCTAATAGTTTTTTTGTTTCCTTTGGATCTTTGGTAGGTTATACTCCCATTGGAAGTTTTCTCTACAAGTATATTATAACCTTTGTGGTTTTCAAATAATGTATTGGATAGCTTTTGGAGTGTGTGTTCTTTTTTCTTAAAAGAGTTTTTCCCACATAAATCACTATGTTGTGGTACGCATGATATTTGTGTTTATTTTTGTTTAAGTTTCTATAAATTTTGTAAAGATTTGTAAATTTTTACATTACCATCCTCTCAAGATTATTGTAATAAGTTGTTCCACTATCTTAGCTTCCTTAAAAATTGTGTCAAAGCATGTTCACCTTTTTTTTTTTTAGTTGTGGGTTATTGGGTTTTTGAATTAATCCTGATTTATGTGGGAGCTTGTGAAGAAGATACTTTATGATCTTGTTGTAAAAAATTTCAAATGACAAGTTCATTCGGGAAAATAGAGGTGGAGAATTTTTTTGGAAATAATTTTAAGATGTGGAAGTTGAAGATGGAGGATTTGTTGATAGCTAAATATCTATGGGATGTTAATGGTGAAATTTTTTTAAGGCGCACATATCCTACTTTGATTTCTCAATATGTTGTCACAGACCATAAAGATAAGGGTCTAATCAAATTCTCTTGAAAGACTCTATTTTAATCAATGTCCATGAAAAGACCTCTACATAGAAACTATGGAAGAAATGTGGTGAGATCTATCAAGCCAAATATTTGGTGAATAATATTTTATTGAGTAAGAAATTGTATTCCATGATAATAGAAGAGGGTGGAAAAATTACAGAAGAATTTAATATTTTGGTGGATCAATTGGCATTAGTTGGTGTCAAAATGCATGATGAAGAAAAATGTATGTCATTAGATCTTTCTTTCTTTTTTCTTGATTCATGAGATTCTCTTGTTATGGATATTGGTGTACTTTTTTATCTTGAAGACTAAAGATATGATAACTTCTTTTCTTTCTAAAGAGATGAGGAGGAAGGTATCGATTAGTTCCAAGGTGGTAAATATTTGTGGAATAACTAATGAAAAAAGAAAGTGTGGATGCCAAATCTGCAAATGGCTTATAATCTAACACACGCATTAGCATGGTTAGTTGTTAAAACAAAGCAAAATTTTAACATCCATATGAGATAATCTAACATGCTTTTAAAATGCAATACAATAACAAGTTAACTAAAGCATTTATAGAAAAACATGAAGTAAATCATATCACGTATTGGATTGGTGCTTCTATGGAAAGAAGCCCTTTCCCAATCCTTGCTAAATTCCATGATATGCTGATATGAAACTGCTTTGAAGATGATATGAGGTGGAGAAAATCAATTCTCAATTGAAGAGAGTGACTTTGCATGAGATTGTGGAGGATTTGATGAAGAATAAGCCTTCCATTTATAGAATATTTTGATGAGATAAATAGCCAAATGGATGAATGTGGGACAAAGATTTAGCCAATGAGATGAAGCCACTTGTCAACTTGTGATAGGTTGAGGAATGAGCACATTTTGGTCAATGTGCCAAAGAGGGGGAGATTCAAATTTGAATTTGAGAGTTAAATGTTGAGTTTGACCCTTGCAAGAGACATGTAAGCACCATGTAAGGGCTCATAAATGCTTTGTTGGATGTACATGTCAACTTTTTTTTCAATTCAAATTTGAGGGAATATTCCTCAAAGATGCCATGTTGATGGAAAATACTGATTTTATAAATGAATTAAAATGCTTTATTGGTGCAAGTGGGAAAAGCTAGAGGATGTGATGGGTGGTTAGATTAGTTTAATCAGGATTAGCTTAACTTAGATGATGATTAGGGGATTTTGACCCATTTGACTTAAATATTTTGATTTATTTAAATCAAGAGGGAGAAATATGAATTTTGAGATTTTAATTAAATAAAGTTTGGTTTATTTAATTAAAGGATGATGCAAGATAAAGGTTTAATTAATTTGAGGAGGATGAATCTAGGAGATGATTTATAAAAGATGAAATGTTAGGATTTGATTGATTTATTTAAATGAAGGATGAAATGTTAGATTTGATTAAATGAAGGTTATTAGTGGATTGAAATGTATGCATATTTTGCGTGTCTACAGAAAGAATATTGAGAAGTGTGATAAATTCAAGTCCAATGGGAGTTCCAAATCTCCTAGAAAGTCCAAAATTATTTTATAGAATTGTGGTAAGCTTGGACACTTATGTAAGGAGTGTAAAGAAGCAAAAAAGAAGAAAAAGAAGAAATTTGATTATGATTCTAGGTCTGAGAAGGAATATGGTGATGGATTCATTGTACCTTTGGAAACTTGTGCAGGTAATGATGCATGTTTAATTTACTTAGGTGCATCTTTCCATATGACCTCTAATAGAGATTGGTTTTCTTAATATGAAGAATTTGTTGGAGGTAAGGTGTACTTAGTTGATGATTCTTGTTTAAATATTATTGGTCATGGTAAATTTAGAATCAAGTTTCTTGATGGTAGAATAAAAAAGGATTAATGGTGTGTTCCATATCCCATAATTAACACAAAATTTGTTATCTATGAGAAAACTAATAGTTGCAATGTGTAGGTATTCCTTTATGATGAAAGATGCAAGATGGTTAGAGGTTGTATGGTGATTGCTAGAGGTGTCATATATGGCACGTTGCACAAGCTTGATGTATGCACTATTGAGTGTAATAATACTTCTGTGAAAATAAAGTCTCTAGATACTTCATTAGAAGGGGTGAGGGTTTCATCTTCAGTAGATGGTCATGGATTCTGGGTAAGAAAGGGTGCTCTTTCCATTGAATCAACGTTACCTATAGATAATCCCATGTTATGGAACTAAAGACAAGCACATTGGAGAAGAGGGTTTAAGGACCTTGAAAAATAAAAACATTGTTGAAGGGTTATTTAATTTTAATATTGAATTTAATTTCTATGAGTGTTACACTTATGAAAAAATAAGCCACATTCAATTTTAATCGATTTCTCAAAAATATTATGGTGTATTGGATCCTATTAATTATAATGTGTTAAATCTTGTTGATGTTACTTCAATTGGAAATCCACATATTATGTTTCATTTATTGATGGTTATAGTAGATAGATAGGGGTATATTTTCTAAAGAGTAAATATGAAGTTTTCAGTCAATTTAAAGAATTTAAAGATATGGTTGAGTTGAAAATTAGAAAAAAAAAAAAAGAATGTCTAAGGACTAATAATGATAGTGAATTTTTTTGGAATTATTTTGTTAGATTATGTAAAGATTATGGCAATCATAGACAAAAGAAAACATGATATTCTCCATATTAGAATAAAGTTGTAGAAAGAATGAATGGCATTAATGGAGAAGGCTAGGAGTATGATAAGTGGTGCTAGTCTAGAACAAGGATTTTGGGATGAGATTGTTGCTATTGGTTTATTTTAGGATTTCCAACTAATTCCTAGAATAATCCAAAGGAATAGCCAATTCTTATGCTCAATTGGTCTAAGGGATTAGCCAATGGATAGGAGAAAGGTTTAATAATTTTCTCCTCTACACTTTAGGCTTTGTAAAACCTAGGAGGGTGATCCTAATGAAATATCTAATAATGTTTCATACAATTCATGTAATATATTTCTTTTAAATAGATATGTTCTCTTTATGTAACCAAGACTTATACAATAAATGCACTTGAAGGGCTAAATTCTTGGAATTAAATTACAATTGATATAATTAAGTAGGATATATATGAATTAAGGGGTTCTAAGATAAATGATGGCTTAAGGGGTCCTTGTAGGATGGATTAAGGGGTCCTAAGAGGATGTTGTAAGGGGATCAAAGAGTTCAAAATTTGCATAAGGGGATCAAATAATTTAAAGCATGTCTCATGTTCAATCACAATTGATATAATTAATTAAGATATATATAAATTAAGGATCCCTAGGAGAAATTATGGCTTAAGGGGTCCTCATAGGATGCCTTAAGAGGTCCTAATATGATTTCTTAAGGGGATCAAAGATTTCAATTTTTTTTTAAGGGTATCAAAGAATTCAAATTATGTTTCATGTTCAATCATAATAGATATAATTAATTAGGATATATATGAATTAAGTGTTAGCAACATGAGCATTATAATGTTTGGATGGTATATGGTATTGTCATTGATGCCAATCCATTGTAGAAATAAAAAATTGTTGTTCTGGAGAAGACCAAATGGTGTGGATAATTAGCAAGTCTCAGAGTGCAATTTTAGTGTTATAATGCACCAGTTTTGTGGTTCACATTGCTATGTTATAAAATATCTTGTCATGTGGTTTTGAAGTGTTGATGATGTGTATTGAGGGTGTTCAAATCCAAAGTTTCAAGGTTGTATATCTTCCATAGTTGATGATAATGTTGAAAATGTATCGGGCTCTATAATGGCAGTGTTATTAAGTGCATATTGGAATGCTTTGCATTCCACCACTGATGAATATTATGCTCTGCATTTTTGAAGAAGTTTTTATAGTTGTCAGAAGTATGTATGCTCCACATGGCAAGTTTTTTGGTGGTTTTTGTGTCAAGCTATGAATGAACAGTTGGTTCATTCAGTTATTGCTTCACCATTTTTTCTATGGGATGTTGACCTAAGGATTTTGGGGTCATGCAAAGTTAAAGTATGTAAGGAGCATATTTATAGGAGTGATTATAGGTCAAGATGGCCTATTTTGGAGGTGTACATTTTTTGGTTTATTCTAAAAATCATGTGTGTTAAATTTTTGAGTTGAAAGGTTATGTGGTACATAATTTATGCAATTAGGCTGACCTAATTGATGTTTTGGTTGGTTACAGTATATATGCAAGGTTAATTCATTGTGTGAATGATGTTACGTGTGATGTAGAGTTTTTGTGTGCAAAATTTGATGTAGCGTAAAGTGAAAAAGGTGAATTGGTGAAGTATGAAGTGTGTTAAGCTAGTTTTCAAAGTTCAATTGGAACTATATTTTTGGCATGTTGCAGATGCCTTATTAGCAATTCATTTTGGAAATGAGCCACCCTTTCCTTTATCATTTTCTATTATGGGTAGTGATCCCTTGGTAGTGAGCCATTGACGGTGAGCCATTATTTCTTTCTAGATAATAAGTCCATTTTTTTAGTTTCTATTGTAACTAGCTATAATATATTGTGAGCTAATCCTCACTACAATTTTTCCCTTTCTAGTGTTTTCCACATAAATTTGGTGCTCTTATGTTCCTTGATGTGATACATATTACTGTAAGTTTAATGTGATGCTTGAATGAATGTTTAAATTGATGAATTCAATTAATTTTAGTGAATACTAGTTCACCCCCCTCATAGTATTTTGGGTGTTCAACAATTGGTATCAAAGTTGGGTTGCTTCTAACAGATTGATCCCTAAGGTAGATCTTGGAGATTGATCATAGGGCTACAAGGAAGTATTATATTCCTCCATAAGAGATTATCACTGAAGGGTTTATTGAAGAAGATTGTGAAGATGAAATGAAAGGAGAACTCAAATCAGCTCTTGATGATCTAGATAAAGATTGCGGGAATAGAGAATTGAAAGAAAATATTAAGGATGCAGATGAGTGTATCAAAAATTTGAGGGAACAACTCAAGAAAGCTAAAGAAAGATTCAAGGAAATGAATGAGAAGCTTAAGAAATCAAATGAGACAATCACTAGTTTTAAAGTGCAAGTTGAAGAAGGAAAGAGAGTTGAAGATTGCTTGAATGCCAAATTGAAAGATAACTATGATGAATGTTCAAAGCTTGAAAAAGAGATTGCGACTTTGAGATCAGATTTGGAGAAAGAAAATATTCAAGAAGATAAATTCAAGAACTCCACTTTTCTTGATGAAATGATTGCAAATAAAAATTCTTCTAAGGATAAAAAAGGATTAGAGTTTGAAAAGGGGGAAATTTCACAAGAGAATTAGACTTCAAACAATGCTAGAAAGAATAATGATAAGAAGAGAAATGTTAAATAGGTCCAAAACTAGAAGACAGATTTTAAAATACCTCTTATCAAACAACTTGATGCACAAAGGTATTCATCCTTTAATGGTTACTATTACTCTCGCAATAAATTTGGACAGAGAGTAGTAGAGTGTAGAATCAAAATGAATTAGAATGTTCAATCCTTTCCTGATCAGTGTTTTACATGCAATAGATTTGGTCATAAAGCTAGTGAATGTAGAAGTCAAATGATGAATGGTTACATTAATGGTATGATGTTTCAATCATTCAATGGCTACTATTATACATGTGATGGATTTGGGAATAAGGCTTTTGAATGAAAATCTAAAATGGCAAGAAGTAAGTCTATTCAACAAAAAGGTTCCATATGTCATAAATGTAATAAACCATGACACATAGCTAAGTTTTGCAAAAGTAAGAATGTGAAACCTTGTATTACAAAGAAGAAGATTGATTTGGTAAAGAAGGTTGATCTAGTTGAGATGAAGAAGGAAATGAATAAGAAATGGAAAAAATGAAAAAATTGAAGTGAGGAGTGAGTCTATGCCAGCCCCTAGTGCAAATATTTTCTTTGGAAGCTAGATAAAGAGCTTTGGCTCAGGGGAGTTTTAACAAAATAAATTCAATTCCCCCACCAAAAATGAGGTGCGGGTTCCTTTAGCACACTAGTACATGTGTAGATTGACATGGTTGATCTACCCTATTGCAAATATTTTTGGAGTGATTGAAGGTGCTTGTGATGGCACAATGAATGTTTTCCAACATTTTTGACCTAACTTCACCTACTACAATCAATACATATTAGGTCGTAGAAAGGACTTTATATGTAATTTCACCTATGTTAAAGTCATTTTTGACCAAGTAATTGAAGTGGAGAGTAAATAAAAAGTGATTTTGAAGTGTTATTTAAAACCCTATTGGTGAATATTCTACAAGGCATTTATTAATTTCTCTTGAAAACCCTAGCTCTTTGAAGATTTAAGATGTATACACCTCAAGTTATTGATATTTTGGAGTGACCAAGACCTAAATTTAAGAAGCACCCATTCAAATCTATGGAATTGGATCCTGAAGGTGCATTTTCAAGGGTCCCATATGGTGTGATGCACATAGAGGATGTACAAATCTATATTCATACTAAAATGGAATAGTATGATCATATGAAGATGGTAGAATACTAGGTGAATGTGTTGATTGGAAATGATTTTGAACAAAAACCCAAATATGAGAGCTTAATAGAAAAGAAATTGGATGTATGGAATAAATTTCCTAAATTCTACTATGAGGATGAGTGGGTTAAATATATGTTGAGTTGAATTCACAAAAAATTCATGTGGTTGGATATGTCACACATGTTAAATAAGGAAGCTATTAGGGTTGAACTACGGGGTTTTGCTCAAATGGATTAGTTTTGAAAATGAAGGCTGTGAAAAGTGATGTGGAAATGAAGCTCATCAATGTGAAGTTTGATAAATTAACCCTAATGGTGAATGATATAGATGATCTAGTGGTGAATTATGGGGTGGGTGAAAAAATATGGGGTCCCAAATTGTGGCCAAGTTTTAAAAAAAAAATTTGATAATTGATGATGCGAGTGTGCCATGGCTTGGTGAACTAAGCCTAAGGCTCAACCACACTGAACCTATTTTTACTCTTGTGTTATAATGTGAGTGTGGAATAATGTGCTCGCATTATGAGAAATTAAAAGAAAAAAGAAAAGAAAATCGAGCTCATTTGATTTGTGACTATTTTTTTTCTTCCCATGGCCAAAAGCTATTCTTTTGCATGCTTGTGTTCTGGGAGGAGTGAATCTTGCATTTTTTCATCAAATTGTTTCTATTTCATCACTAGGATGTCGCTACATCGATGGGGAGGTCGAAGAGGTAAGGATTGTTTGTTTTTTTTTGTTTTTTGTTAGTTTTAGGTTATTTTTTATATTTATTTGTTGAATTTATAGGAGATGATACTGAACTTGCAAACCCTCTTCAAAACCCTCCTGAAAAACCTCAATAAGCAAAGCAACAACAACAAGAAAAAAATCCTGAAGTTCAACAACCACAACAACAATCTCCTCCACCAATCCCTCAACATCCTCCTAGCACTCAGCAAAATTTAATGAGTGAAATTGAAAACAATAAAAAAAAAATGAGGAGTTAATCACGATGTTGAATGATCCAAATGGTTCAACCATGGAGAGGAAAACAATTGCAAGTTCATTTAAGTAAATTTTAAAACATGTAGATGGAATCAACAAACAATTAATTGGTTGGCAAGATAGGAGGCAGGCGGCTATGAATTTTTACCAAGATAAATTATCATATAAAGATGTAAAAGATTTAAAAATTAAAAAAATTGATTTGTGCTCATTATTCACCGACCCACGCAAAAATCAAAATCTTATCCTCAATGTAAATATATTTCCTATCCATTGGTGCCACCATCAACAAATTAGGAACCATTTTTCATATAGGTGGTACATGGTTTTTTATTACCCACCATACAACAATTGTGAAGTCCCACAATATTTCCCAAGGAAACTATACTATGATTTCATCCTAAAAAAAATCTTGAATTAGTTTGATATGAGGGACTTCTAGGGGAGAGGTGGGGGGTTGGCTCAAGATAGACCCAGTGTGCAACATGATCCTAGGTAGCAAGAGAGATGACCTCTCGCTAGGCTGCCTTATGAGCACATCATTATCCCTTCCATCGCAAAGGAAAGTGTCGAGGTAGACACTTTGCAGGCCATCAGCTCTTTGACCCAAAGTGTCATCCAGCATGCTATCCCTATACTATAGTGCCATCCAGGGGAGTCTTCTAGTGGTGGTCTTCAATCCCATTTATGTCAAGCTTGTGGGGCGACTTTTTCATACAACCCCACAAACACTCAGGAGGTTGCTATGTAGGATACGTCTGTAGCTATGGAGATGGTGAGGGAACTAACATTTTTAGTGAGGCTTATGGCATTCAGGTAAATTTTAGCTCATGTTCATTGAATTTAATTTATTAAATTTTAATTTTGAAATTCAAGATTAACTATTTTAGTTTTATGATTTTAATAAAATTTTAGGGTCATAGTGTTGATATTGGTTACGTGCCAGCCCTACACCTACTTATTACTTCACTACATCTACCATAGTGGTATGTAACTAGTAAACAATTATAAATTTATTACATGTTAATAACATTGTTATATGAATGGTATTCTAATATTTGATTTTGGATGTTGAATAAGCTAATATTGGAGGTTTCATGGGAACATCTCCTAGTTCCAGTGGATTTAGACAAACCTACATGAAGGTATTAGAATAAAGAGTTTAAGTAATGAATTGTACTTAATATATTTGTGTAGTTTATATTCATATCATTGATTACATTGCATTGCACATCTTTCAAACTCAAAGCATTACTTCACATTTCATAACTAATAACTAGATGTTGATAGATGACAAAATTCAAACTACAATATAGTTGTTTAGAAAGTCAACATAAGCAATGATGCAATTACTTCACATAGAATAAGTAATAAGTATGAGCATCTTCCAATTGCATTTTCTTGTCATGGCATTCCATGAGACCACTTTTTACTGAGGCATCTTTTCAACATTTCACTTCCTTGTATATGTTATAGATGATTGGAAGAAATATATGAAAGAATAATAGTAATAAATAGCATAGACAAGGGAATGAGTTGTTCAAAAAAATGCCTCAAAGAAATGTGGTCTCATGGTGATGTTCATCACCATGAGACCCAATTACTTTGAGGCAATTTTTCAAACAGCTCAGTGCCTTTTCTATGCTACCATATTTTCCATATATGTCTACCAAAGAATTTTATCAAAAAATTCATTTCCTTGTTGTTATGGCTAAAAGCCTAAAAAAGATGCTTTCCAACAAACTATGGATGCTTGGAAAAAATATATCAAAGCATAATAGTAAGAAATAGCATAAACAAGGCAATGAGTAGTTTGAAAAAATGCCACGAAGAAATGCGGTCTCATGGTGATGGAGTGCCATTCCATCACCATGAGACCACATTTCTTCAAGGCATTTTTTCAAATAGCTCACCGCCTTTTCTATGCCACCACATTTTTCATACATGTGTACCAAAGAATTTTATAAAACTACTCACTTCCTTGCTGCTATGGCTAAAAGCCTAAAATAGGTGCTTTCCAAAAACCTATAGATGCTTGGAAAAAATCTATCAAAGTATAATAGTAAGCAATATCATAGTCAAGGAAGTGAGTAGTATGAAAAAATTCCTTGAATAAATGTGGTCTCATGGTGATGGAATGACATTCCATCACAATGAGATGGCATTTCTCTGAGACATTTTTTCAAATAGCTCACTGCCTAAAGAATAGAAACCAACCCTTTAGCCAAAATTCCCCTCCAAATTCTTTTCAAGGTCCTCATCATCATCCTCAATTTACCAATCCATGGAACCTTCCACCTTTTATTACACTTGTTCATGTCCCCACCCCTCCCTCTTCATGGCATTATTTCCCTCCATCTCATAACCAAGACTACACTATACCATTGACCCCATCCCAACATAATACCATAGAGAAGGCAATGAGCTATTTGAAAAAATTCCTCAAAGAAATGTGGTCTTATGGTGATGGAATTCCATGACACATTTGTTTGTAATGGAATTTCATCACCATGAGACCCCATTTCTTTGAGGCATCTTTTCAAATAGTTCATTTCCTTCTCTATGCTACCACAGTTATCATACATGTCTACGAAAGCATTTTATCAAATAGTTCACCACTTTCCTGCTATGGGTAAAAGCCTAAAATTAAATGCTTTCAAACAAGCTATGGATAAGGAAAATAGTAAGCATGATAGCCAGAAATATATAGTTTAATAAGTACTCAAAATTTTGTTCATTATCTCATACATTATAAGCCATGACATGGATCGCTATTATAAATTTTGTGATTGAATAATTTTTATTTTTCTTTTCAGATGTTGGATGTGGATACATCTTTGAATGTTTAGAGGGAAATGGAGCTCAGTGTTTCATCTGCTATAGACTCCTTGATGGCTCTCACAGAGGAGTTATGAAGAAAATTACTAAATTTCAATTTGCATTCATTGTTATAGCTGTTAGTTAGTGAAAAATCAAACTATTATTGATTCATAGTTTAATTTCTCTTTGGATGGTTTCTATAGGGCTTTAGTACACCACAACATCAAATATTTCCCTCGAGGAGAGAGATCGTATATTGGCAGTAAGTGATTATTTTGTTAAATATATCATTTTTTATAATGCAATTTATATATATTAATGTCCTTACTTCTTATTGTAACAGATAAAGCTTGACCAGTAGCTATACCCTAGGAGGAGCACTAGGAGCACTCCTTGGCCTCATAATAAATGAGTGATAGACCTATTTCCATTTGGCCAACAAGCAAAGGGAAATAATTTAGTTTGAGAGAATGCAGAGCAATGACTTTTGATTCTAGAGCCCTTTTTTGTATGCCTATATGGAATTTTTGTACATATTTTGTATTGGATATATTTGACATTGTATTCCTATATGGAATTCTTGTAAGCCTATATGGCTATTTTTTATATATTTTATACTTATATTGACGTATATTGATGTATGCCTACATGGCTATTTGGTTAATACAAAAAAAATTTATTGATGATGTCCATATTTTTTTTATAAATTCATGGTTCAATAGATATGAGTTACATGTATTCAAGTGTAAACTTTACAACTTAGGTGTATACTTTGTGACTTAAGTGTATTCCAATATATACTTTGCGACTTATGTGTTTTCATGTGTATACCTTGTATTCATGCATATACTTTGCATTAATTTGTGTATGCTATGTATTCATTTGTACACTTCAAGGCTTACATGTTTTTGAGTACTTGTCTTCCCTTATTCACATGTATTCTTGACTTATTCGCATGTATACTTATTAATTTGTTAGCCCTAGCATTGATTATTATTGCCCTTCATGGTTTGTCTTCAATATTTATTGATTGATGCTAAACAACTTTATTAGTTGATGCTAAAGAACTTCAATATTTCTAGGAATACTAGTAGACTTACAAATAACAAAATTGCACAAATTGAAAAGAAAACATTAACTATAAATAAATGTATTGATTATTAAATTGATATTTGATTAAGAATGAGTATAAT
Organism: Sequoia sempervirens; assembly: GCA_007258455.2. NCBI lineage: Eukaryota > Viridiplantae > Streptophyta > Pinopsida > Cupressales > Cupressaceae > Sequoia > Sequoia sempervirens. The sequence continues at coordinate 60,407,357 of VDFB02379711.1, forward strand.
ATATATCAAGAGATGAGCCTTCTAGAATGGAAATTGTCAACTAGAAAATAGGCAAAGCATTCCCAATACTTTGAAAGTAATAATCCACCCAAGATTGCAATGGGAGAGAAGGCTTATTTAAGATCCTTGAGAAATGTATTTCCTAATGCTCCCTTGTTCTTACATATCTCAATTCAATTTAATTCAAAGAGTTCTATCAAATGCTTTATCTAAAAGAAAAAAACACATTTTCAATTAGTATTCCATGAGATGTTTCATAAAAAGATTCCAGTATATTTAATCTTTTGATTGGAACAACTCAATTAAGAAAAGGATACAAAATCTTCACAACACTTGCAAAACATAATATTCATAGTAGATGATGAGTAGTTAACTTCTTGACACATTATCATACAAACATTTATCTTGAATAGTCCTTAAACATTTTCATAGCATAATCCTCACAGTATAGAATGAATTGTTATGTTCTTGATCCATCACCATATAAACACATTGAAAGATGTATATTTCAACTTTTTGCAATATTATTTCTTGTATATATAGGAAATGGACTTGCGAGAAAGCTTTATAATTTATTGTACAAATAAGAAATGGACTCAAGGGTGGAAACTTTATTTATCACACCAAATAATAAATGTATGTGAGAGCATCACTTGTTTCTCTTAAACTCCAATTTTAAAGCATAGAAAATCATTTCAAATGAAAATGACAAAATACATCACAACCAAAGTTGTTAATTGAGGAATAATAAAATGTTTCCAAGTTCCACCATTGTACGCATTTACAATTGGTTGTATATTGTTGTAAGGGAAAAGAGGATAATTAAAAAACATCTTGCATTTGTTAGACTTGAGGATGATCATAAGCTTTTTGTGTGGAAAACTCATACTTCTCAACCGTCGTGTGTATGTTTCTCTTTTCGATTGTTTTGCATGCCATCATAAGGGATCAGGTCAGTTGAATATAGCTCGGAGTGATTCTGCATATTTGGGTATGAAAGAGGACCATTCCTAGTGTAATCATACCTATTGGGATGCGTTGGAGATATTTTTTTTGTCACACAAGTTGTAGAATGAAATTTGTGCCACTATGCAACTTTACATTGCTTGCATTTGACACTTTTTCCATCAAGTGAAAACTGGATACCACGAGAAGATGACTCTACGATAACAAAAATCAAGAGAGATTATTATATAAGGCCTAATGTGATCTTCTAGGCTTAGACAGAGAGTTCATAAGCATCATGGTTTCTGAGTAATAGCCCATCAAAGATTGCTTCCATTTTACACTTTGGACCCTTAAGGGATTGAGCCAATTGAACATAGCTCAAAGTGATTTCGCATGTTTGGATGTGAAAGAGGACCATTCCTAGCATAAATTTATCTGTCCAAAAAAAAAAGCTCTGAGTGATTCCACATGTTTGCATGCAAATGAAAGTTGCACCACTGTGCAACTTTACACTACTTGCATTTGACACTTTTTACATTGAGTGAAAACTGGACACCATAGGAAAATGACTCTGAGATAAGAAAAACTGAGAGAGGTTATTGTAAAGGGGCCCAATGCGATCCTGTATGCTCAGATGGAGAGTTTGTAAGGGTCACAGTTTCTGAGTAATAGCTTGTCAAAGATTGTTGTCCTTTTTCACTTTTGACCCTTAAGGGATCAAGCCGGTTGAATGTAGTTTAGAGCGATTCCACATGTTTGGGTGCAAAAGAGGACCATTCCTAGCATAAATGTACCTATCCAAATATGTTGGAATAGTCTATTTGGTCACACAAGTTGCAAAACGAAAGTTGCACCACTTTGCAACTTTACACTACTTGCATTTGACACTTTTTCCATTAAGTGAAAACTAGACACCACAAAAGAATGACTCTGAGATAACAAAAACTGGGAGAGGTTATTGTAGAGGGACCCAACTTAATCCTATAGGCTCAGACAGAGAGTTCATAAGAATCACTATTTCTAAGTAATAGCCCATCAAAGATTGTTTCCCTTTTGCACTTTGGACCCTTAAGGGATCAAGTCAGTTGAACGTAGCTCAGAATGATTCCACGTGTTTTGGTGTGAAAGAGGACCATTCCTAGCGTAAACATACGCATTTGGACTCATTGGAATAGTCCATTTGGTCACATGATTTGTAGAATGAAAGTTGCACCACTTTGTAAATTTACACTAGTTGCATTTGACACTTTTTCTAGAATCAAGTGAAAATTGGACATCACGAGAAAATGACTTTGAGATAACAAAAACCTAGAGAGCTTAGTATAAAGAGTCCCAATGAAATCCTGCAGGCTTAGACGAAGAGTTCATAAGCATCACGGTTTTTGAATAATAGCCTGTCAAATATTGTTGCCCTTTTGCACTTTGGACCTTTAAGGGATCAAGTCGATTAAATCTAGTTCAGAGCAATTATGCATGTTTGGGTGTGAAAAATGACCATGCCTAGTATAAACGTACCCATTCAAAAATGTTGGTTTAGTCTGTTTGGTCACACGAGTTGTAGAACGTAAGTTGCACCACTTTACAACTTTACACTGCTTGCATTTGACACTTTTTCCATGGTGAAGCCACAATAGTGGTTTACAATTTGAAGGAGGAAAGAAAACTGAGAAAAAGTGACCCCATGGAAAAAAAATTGGTTTTAGGGGTTTGAATGAACCTATAAGTTTGACCGAACCAAAGAGGGGTTCTACCGAACTAGGGTTCGAATGAACCTATTTAATTATTGGGCCCACATTTCCTGCCTAAAAAATAAAAGGAAAATTCATATTGAGGGGGGTTTGAATGAACCAGGGTTTGAATGAACTAGGGTTTGAATGAACCCTGGTTCTCTAGAACCCCTGGGGGTTCACTAGAATCCCCCTAGTTCTAGCGAACCCCCCTTTTTCCCTAATTTTTAACCTTGTTAAAAAAAAAACCTATTTTTTTACACTTCAAAGCTCAGGTTGAGGATGAAAATAGAGGAATCTTTACAAAACTAACTGGAATTAGGTAGTCCTCAGAACGAGCTATCCAACGAATATAAATTTAATATGTTTTGGTTTTATTATGTACTTGTTTTTTTAGTTTTATTAAACATAGGTTTTTCATTGAAAATGAAGGTCTTTTTTCTGTGCATATGGAAAGATAGTAGATTATAAAAAAAAAATTGAAAAATATGAGTGCACCAGATATTGAAGTCCTTGATCCAACAAAAAAAAATTGAATTTCGATATATACAAAAAAAGTTGTGTTATATGGTCGCGTTATGTCTTAATTGTAATTGGTTTGACTTCAAAAATTTATTGAAGAAAAAATATTCAATAAAAAACTATCTAACCAAGTGGAAGCACTAGATATCAGAGTTACAAATCTAAATTTGAAAGAATTAGAATTTTATCCTTCATGGAAAAAAAGTTATGCGTTATACGGTGTGCGTCACTTTTTAAAAATGCTATTTTTTGAAAAAAATCAATTTTTGTGGGAGATGGAAAAAGAAGTACAATCTGATTCCAAATGTTTTAAAAAATATATTTTTAGAATCTACAGAAAAAATGTGACGAGACTCTAGTTTGTATCATTTTCAAATTCCTCACGGTTTAGCTACTATAGGTGCCCGAATGTGAAGATTTAGTTAAAAATAATAATTTCAGTGTCTCGTTTGGCCAAAAATTGTAAACCACTATTGTGGGATCACCCTCCATCAAGTCAAAACTAGAAACCATGGGAAAATGACTCTAAGATAACAAAAACCAAGGTAGATTTTATTGTAGAGGGACCCAACATGATCCTATAGGCTCAAATGGAGAGTTCATAAGTGTCACGGTTTTCAAGTAATAGCCCATCAAAGATTGCTACCTTTTTGCACTTTGGACCCTTAAGGGATTGAGTTGGTTGAATGTAGCTCGAAGTGATCCTGCATATTTGGGTGTGAAAGAGTACCATGCGTAGCATAAAACTACCTATCCAGACATGTTGGAATAGTTTGTTTGGTCACACAAGTTGCAGAACAAAATTTGCACCATTTTGCAACTTTACACTACTTGCATTTAACACTTTTTCCATCAAGTGAAAATTGGACACCACGATCAAATAAATCAGAGATAACAAAAACCAAGAGAGGTTATTGTAGAGGGGCCCAACATGATCCTATAAACTTAGACAAATAATTTGTAAGCATCACGATTTCTAAGTAATAGCATGTGAAAGATTGTTTCCCTTTTGCACTTTGGACCCTTAAGGGATCGAGCCAGTTGAATGTAGCTTAGAGAAATTTTGTGTGTTTGGGTGTGAAAGAGGACCATTCCTAGTGTAAATGTACCCATCTGAACATGTTGAGATAGTATGTTTGGTCACATGAGTTGCAGAATGAAAGTTGCACCACTTTTCAACTTTACATTGCTTGCAATTAACACTTTTTCCATCAAGTCAAAATTGGACACCACATAAAAATGACTTTGAGATAAATAAAAAATAAAAAATGAGAGAGGTTATTTTAGAGGTTCCCTATGTGATCTTGATGCCTCAGAAGGAATTCCCCTTTTGCAATTTTGACTATTAATGGATTACGTTGTATGAATTACAAATGTTTGAGGGTAGCAATAAATTTTAAAATTTTAGTAAATCTCTTACAAATGTTTATTTGAATAGACTGTATGCTATATTGATATTGATATATAATCATTAGGTTTATTTTTTTTAATAAATGATTTTTTTATAATAAGTTAGTCAATTGGTGATAGTTATAATAGGGAGAGAATAAAAGAAGAAAAAGAATGACTAGTAACCATCAATGGTTATTACACTCACTATATTAATAGTATGATGTTTACAATAAAATGAGATTTATTTGGTTGTCCTAATTCTTCTATTTGTGCTACAATTGTCTAATATGCTTCATACACTATTCCAAAACCCAAGTGCTTGTACTTGTAGGCACAATGCCTTAGGTACTTCGTTCTCATAGATCTTTTACAATGTCACTCATACATTCAAGATTCTCTTATAATATCTATATCATAGGTGTTCATGATGAGGTTAAATTCAAATGAATAACTTGAGATTCCCTCGCTAAGCTTCACATGCTCTTTTATAATGTCTTCAAACCAGAATTGAGATTTGTCAAGATCATCAAAATAAGGATGTTGCATTGATTTTTTGGCTGAGATTCTCTTGGATGGCTTATAAATCAAAATTTTCTATAAGGAGACACCAATCAATTTTTAGTAGTTTACTTACAAATAGGAAAAGTAAAAGAAGAAAAAGAAAGAGCATCCAAAATGGAAATGAAATTAAAATAGATGGAAGGTGATTACAAACAACAAATCCACACCATTTGGTTCCAAGACAGGAACAACAAGACATAAATCTTTATGCTTCCATTAAGGATAGGAATTCTAGTCTCTCAACTTAGTCACTCCTAGCCATACATCTTCATTGGGAGTTCCAAGATACCTATTGCACACAACACTTCTCATGAATAGAATAAATTGAAATTTGAGATGCTCTTATAATGTCTACATCATAGGTGCTCATGATAAGGCTAACTTCAAATGAATAATTTGAAATTCCCTCACTAAGCTTCACATGCATTTTTATAATGGATTAAAATGATAATTGAGATTTTTTAAGATCATCAAAATAAGGATGTTGCATTAATTTTTTGGCTAAGATTCTCTTGGATGGCTCATAAATCAGCATTTTCTGCAAGGGGACACCAATAATTTTTTAGTAGGTTACTTACAAATAGGAAAAGTAAAAGATGATATAAACATTAGACGATAGCATTGGCATCATAAAAATAAATGTGCATACAAGTATAAATTAATAAGAACCAATGTGCATACTTACAAATTAATCCAACAAACCATCCAGGTCTGTTGTACTCTTTATTGTGTCAAGTTTTTCCTCATGGTCAGACTTATAGACCTTCCATAAGGTCTTGTTCAAAGTTCTACCCCCATATTTGGTCAAATGAACATTGGATCTACCATGACAAGGTTCAAGTAATGAAGAATCTTCCAATGAATGTCAAAGTCCTAAAATAGCCAATATTTAACACTCTTATGTGGGTACCTTCTAAGCCATGTTCTAGTAACAACAACTGAGCCTGTAGGGTATTTGATGTTTTCTCCATCAATAATTGGGGCCTCCAATTTATTTTTGGCGTCAACAAAATGACACAAGTAATAGTCCATTCCCTCTTCATTGTCCTCATCTACAATAACTGCATAAACATGCCTTGCATTGATATGTGCAGCAAATCTCTTGAAATTAGTCAACATTACAAATACACTCCAAAGTAAGACAACAATAGGAATTTCAAAAACTAAGCAAGTAGATATATTACCTGGTTGAATTAGATCTGATATGTGGTGAAATTTGGCTGATGAATCCATCTGTATTAGTTCTAATGTCATTGGAGGGTGATACATGTGAAGTGGGCTAAGATAACTTAATGACCATTTCTCAACCCACTCCTTTGACTCACAATCATCCAACGCTTGCATTGTACATGAAGAATAAAAGCATGCCATCTTTTGTGTATTGATACTCCATGAATGTGCATCTAAGCTAAGCAAAGAGTGTAGCTCACTCTATCATGTTAGTGTACGGAAATCCTCATATGGTGCAATGTTAGTATCATCCATCAACCAAAAAATCTATGAATTGAAGATGTACCTTCATTACTTGGACCCATCAAAGCATTACACCACTCAACAATTGATTTTGCATCTCTCAACTTTGCATTGTCTTTATACTTTAGCCCTTCGCATGCTAATGCTCTTTTCACGCATGCTCCTACACCAGCATGCTCCCCCTTTCCATGTGTGGCCTCACAAAAGTTCCACATATGTTGAACACCTATAATGGCATGCATCGTACACAACCAATAGAATATGTGTGATTTCTTGAACTATGTTGCATAATTATCTAACCATATTATATGTCGACCATATGTTATGCCCATCTGAGCCAGATCATTATAGAACATCTAGAAGCAACCTTCCAAAAACTCGAGAGAATGTGTGTGATCATCACTTTTATAAAAGTGATACTCCCTCAATACCTTCCTTTGGTACTCTGTACTATCAACTAGATGAATGAATGCTATGTGCACAAATATCGAAACCTGTGTGGAGTTGTAGTATTGTGATTGCACCTCACGTTATGGTTGTAGAGTTTAGTTCTCTGGAAATTCGACCACTTAAACTATGTTTCCAACTGGAAAGGTTTCCTTGTATAGCTTGAATTGTGTGTCTAGCCATCGAGCTCTATGGGTATGCCTTGCATACTCATACACTATACTGTCATGAAACATGGACATAAAATGATACACTGGAATATTTTAAGTAACCAAATCACACATTTTTTCTTGATTACCATCTTTCATAGTGTATGCCACTATTTTATACTTCCCAAATTGTACTAGTTTCTATCCCACCTCATCTATGCTTTCCATATGTTGACATACTGGCATACGCTGCAAGCCACTGCGACATGAACCATCCAAGCATAGTGTCCTACAGAATATTTGGCCATCCTCTATTTCACATAAATTTTTTTATAAGAGCTTTCTTTAATATGTTGTTGGGGCTTGTATGCCAAAATCTTGCAAAACATTGTTAGTATGCAAATCTAAACATATAGAAAGATAAACATCACAATGGTTAGAGAATTCAATATGTAGTCTACAACAACAATTAGTGCATGTGTGATTTATCTTGACATAAAAAGGTTTAATCATTTCAAAATATCTTTGACAAATACTAATTTTAGGATAATCCTACTAAAATTTATGAAAAAATTGGGTTTGAGTCATATCAAAAAAATGCTTTGGATGTGGCTCATGGTTCCGACTACCAATTCTCCTTCTTACCACATCCCTTTGATTTGGAGATGGCCTTGTGTTATTCTTCCAATACTCTTCAATTAGTGTTCTCAATGCTTCACCCACTTTTTTATCTTTTCGTGGTAGTCTCCCCGAGAATGCCCATAATTCATTTGAATCGGTGCCCTCAATTCTTTCTCACCTTTGAATGGCTCTTCATAAATTTTTTCTATTAATTCTCAATTTTTTACTCATCTTTCTAATGATACAAGCTATCTTTCTATGACTACTTACCAAATTCAATGTAATGACACATCGGGTGACACTACTATCCTTTGAGCATGAGGTCTTACCCACACTCTCATAAGCATCAATTAGATTCTTCACAATAGTGTTTTCACTTGAAGCATTTGATGTTCTCAACCCAAGAGTCTTCATGATGTTTCTATACTTTATAACCCACATCATTTCAAAAATTATTTGACATCTTGTGGTCTCATTTAGCCTTTCAAAGAACAATTTCCAAATCTTATCAGCATATCTTCTACAAGTATGTGTTGGAATCTTACATTCCATGTGTTACAAAATATCCTCATAAATATTAATCAAATACTTTGGCTTTCTATGCAAAATTATAGGTGGTGTTGTCCTAGGTATATACATCTCAACATTAGGAATTTCATCAATATTTAAGTGAGGTGGGCTAGATTGCATGCCTTCGATCGAGGGTGGAATAGACAACATACCTTTAGGTTCACATGGGGATGATGGCATACCTTCTTCATCAAATTTTAGTGATGATGTACTCTCAACTTGAGATATGGTGGATGGTGTCCAATCATATTCACTTATGGTAGATGGTGTCCCTCCATATTCACATACAGTAGATGGTGTCCCTCCATATTCACTTGTGGTAGATGTTGTCCATCCATATTTTTTTGTGCTTAATGGTGTCCCTTCATATTCACTTGTGGTAGAGGATGTGTCTCCAACTACGATATTTGAATCTGTCTTACCACAATGCTTTTGCATTCGTGCCTTTTGTTCCACCAATTCCTTTTCCCTTTTTGATGCTTGAGGTTCCTCTTCAATTGGCTTGTTTTTGTCAATCGTAACCAATTTCTTCTTTTCATGATATTCCCTCACCCATTTTCTCTCCTTTTCTTTATTGGTTTCATAATCTTCTTCTATTAGTTTATTCCTTGTTTATGTCCTCAGCATGGTGGATAATTTTACCTATAGCAAAGTAATGAGATAAATATTAGTTCCTTAAAAATGAATCCATACAAATAAATGAAATATATTTCATTCAAGGCTTCATACAAAATACTTACAATAATCCTGTAGAAGAGTATTTCTAGCATATAAAAAGGTCTCATGAATTTTTTCGATGGCCTTAAAGAAATGTGGTAATGTGGAATGCCTTGATTACTCTATAGGCTCAAAATGGAAGCATGGACAAGGCATGTGAATTCAAATTCCTTGTCAAACAATTCAAATGCCTTATATGTGCTTCCATTTTGAGCCTATCTTGCAATCATGGCATGCCACATTATCTCATTTCTTTAAGGAATTCCATAAAAAAAAAATTGGTAGAGTTGAAAATGTAGGGGCAACGTGAAAAAATTCCTCACATAAAGGGGGACTCACAATGATCTACATCACCATGAGTCCCCATTTCTATAAGGTACTTTTTCACGCTACCCCTATCTTGTCAACCCTATTGAATTGGCAAGCTGGTGAGCTTGGTAAGCTAGTGAGCTCACTAGCTTTCCAATTTGGTAAGGTTAACAAGGTAGGGGAAATGTATTCCCCATAGAAATGGGGACTCACAATGATTTACATCACCATTAGACCCCATTTTTTATGAGGCATTTTCTGCCCCTACCTTGTCAACCCTACTGCATTAGCAAGCTAGTGGAGCATTGGCAAGCTAGTAAGCTCAATAGCTTGCCAATGATGTTGCATTGACAAGGTAGGGGAAGTGTATGCCTCATAGAAATGGGGACTCATTACTGTGAGTCCCCATTTCTATGAGGCATGCACTGCCCCTACCTTGTCAACCCTACCACATTGGTAAGCTAGTGGAGCATTGGCAAGCTAGTGAGCTCACTAGCTTGCCAATTCAATAGGGTTGATGAGGTTGGGGAAACGTATGCCTCATAGTGTATGTCATTGTGAGTCCCCATTTCTATGAGGAATATGATGCCCATACCTTGTCAACCCTACCACATTGGCAAGCTAGTGAGTGAGCTCACTAGCTTTCCAATGCAGTAGGGTTGAAAAGGTAGGGGTAGTGCATGCCTCATAGAAATGGGGTCTCATGGTGATATACATCACTGTAATACCCCATTTCTATGAGGCATGCACTATCACCGTAAGACCCCATTTCTATGAGGCATGCACTACCCCTAACTTTTCAACCCTACTTCATTAAGACCCCATTTCTATGAGGCATACACTACCACTACCTTGTCAACACTACCTCATTGGAAAGCTAGTGGAGCATTGGCAAGCTAGTGAGCTCAAAATACTAGTTTTCCAATGCGGTAGGGTTGACAAGGTAGGGGAAGTGTATACCTCATATAAATGGTGTCTCATGACATTAGCTCAATCACTAGCTTTCTAATGCAGTAGGGTTGACAAGGTAGGGGTAGTGTATGTCTCATATAAATGGGGTCTCATAGCATCAATGTGGTAGGGTTGACAAGGTAGGTGCAGTGTATGCCTCATATAAATGGGGTCTCATGGTGATGTTGTGAGACCCCATTTATATGAGGAATATGTTGCCACTACCTTTTCAACCCTACCGCATTGGAAAGCTAGTGATTGAGCTCACTAGCTTTCCAATACTCCAGTAGCTTTCCAATGCAATAGGATTAATAAGGTAGGGGCAATGTATTCCTCATAGAAATGGGGTCTCACGGTGACCGTGATACCCCATTTCTATGAAGCATACACTACCCCTACCTTGTCAATCCTATTGCATTGGCAAGCTAGTGAGCTCACTAGCTTGCCAAGCTCACTAGTTTTTCAATGCTACCACATTTTTCATACATTTATACAAAAACATTATTGTCAAACAATTTAAATTCCCTATCCATGCTTCTATTTTGAACCATGATTTCTAGATAGGTTGCACCTTTCCCCATATTGCTAACTTAGCCTTGAATAAAGAGTCTTGAAATAGTGGAGAGAAGGGTTGCAATCCCTTGTAGGTAGACTAATCAAGGAAACATTTAAAATATATCACAACATAAGTGATGAGGTAAGTTTAGTGATGAGGTAAATTTAGAAATAGAGATGAAAACCAAAATAGATTCAAAGATCTATCAATGTGGGAGGAGTATATTCCAATTTTTTAGAGGCGTGTATGGAAAATTTGGTAGCATAGACAAGGAAATCATCTACTTGGTATAACTATTTGAAAAAATACCTCAATGAGATATGTCCTCATGGACTATAATGATTGCAAGATATGCACACAATAGATTCATTGAAAAGGCTTTAGAAAATTTCAAGCAGATGCAAATTGTAGGTGTAAAACCAAATTCAACTACATTTTCCAACATCCCCTATGCCTATACCAAAATGGAAGCTTTGGAGAGTGGAATGCACATCCAAAGTAAAGGATTGAGAAATGATGTATTATTTTACTTCCTTATAACTTATGTCATATATATATATGTATAAAAAATGTGGAAGCATACACAAAGTCAATTGTTTAACAAAATGCCTCAAAGAGATGTGGTTTAAAAATGTAATTGGAAAGTGTAAAGAATTGTGTAATTTAAAATGTTCATTGACAAGCTAAGGTTATAATGACAAACAAACAATGACCAACATGGAATATGCAAAATAAAAAAAATGAAAGTAAGCCATAATAGACTAAAATAAAATGTGTAAATACTTCACATATCTAGAAAACCAGAGTTTCAAATGGAGGAGTTCTACCCAATTATGTAACCTTTGCTTCTTCTTTCCTCAAACTTCTCAACAATTTGACTTTTTGAAAAGATTGTTCCCCTCCAAACTTCAAATGTATATCACTCTTGAATGGAATTCAGAAATTAATTGATATTATATGCCTTTCAATGTGAAAAATATACTATTTCATGCAAAGGTGGTGGAAATATCATGAAAAAGATGGTGGAATGTGAAAAACATGCATACACACTTCTCAAAATCATCAAAAAGGTTTTTTTTGTCAGAGCACACATAAAACAAGGATAATGTGTAGAATGTGGGCCTTGAGATCATGGGTAGATTGATTTTTTTATTATTTTTAGCGTAATACAAAACACAATCGCGTTATAACACGAGTGTGTTATGTATTGCTAAAAGAATGACCATATCTCTACTACTTCAAAATGTGTTCATGTTATGAGAAAGTTGATTTTTTATAGGTTTCTTTTCTCTCTTTCTCTCTATCCTCTACCCTCTATCCTCTATCTCTCTCCCACTCCCTCCCTCTCTCTCTCAAGTCTCTCCCTCCTACCCCCTCTCCCTCTCTCAAGTCTCTCTCCCTCACTCACTCACTCCTTCTATCTCTCTCCCCTCTACCCTTAACCCTCTACCCTCTACCCTTAACACTTAAATCCTCTACCCTCTACCCTTAAACCCTTAAACCCTCCACCCTCTACCCTAAACACTAAACCCTAAACCTTCTACCCTCAACCCTAAACCATCAACCCTAAACCCTTAAACCCTAAATACTTAAACCCTCTACCCTCTACCCTCAATCCACAACCCTTAATCCCTCTACCATTAAACCCTCAACCCTCTACCCTCAACCCTAAACCCTAAAACCTATACCCTCAAATCCTAAACCCTCAACCCTAAACCCTCAACCCTAAACCCTTAAACCCTAAACCTGTAAACCTTCTACCCTTTACCCTCAACCCTCATCCCTCAACCCTATACCCTCAACCCAATACCCTAAACCATCAACCCTATAGGTCCTCAATCCTATACCCTCAATTCTCAACCCTCTACCCTCTACCCTCCCTCTCTCTCTCTCAATTTTCTCCCTCCTACCCCTTCTCCCTCTCTCAAGTCTCTCTCTCTCACTCACACACTCCTATCTATCTCCCCTCTAGCCTTAACCATATACCCTCTACCCTTAACACTTAAATCCTCTACCCTCTACCCTTAAACCCTTAAATGCTCTACCGTCTATCCTTAACCCTAAACCCTCAACCTTAGACCCTTAAACCCTAAACCCTTAAACTCTCTACCCTCAAATCTAAACCCTAAACCCTAAACCCTTAAACCCTATTAGCCAATGGAATGGATCAGGAAAAATATGCTTAAACAAATTAATCTTGACCCAGATTTAGCACCAATAAAAATACGCTAATAACTCTAAAAAGACCATGATTGCATTTGTGGCTTTTCTATGAATTTTTTCAAGGTATAGCTCCCTCACCATATTTTCAATGAATTTTTCTAACCTAATGAATATGAGTATGCATTTAACTAGAAATTAGGAAAGGTGACTAACGCTAGTTCATAAATATGAAGCTAATGTGGGAAGAATAAACCAAAGCCGTAAATGACCAACATAAAGATTGAAAACCCATGACCATCCAATCAAAGAAATAAGATCAAACTGCAATAAATGAACACTATACAATTTATCTTTCAAGGAAGACATAACCATATTATAGGCGTAATACCAAGATCATCGTACTAAGTATCATTAAATTCATAACACACAAATTATAAATCATTACAGTTTGAAATAAATGCTAAATCCTTCTTGATAACACCACAAGGTGTATATTTGAAAAATCCCCTCTCTTCTTTTACATTTTCAAATTTATAGCAAAGTCAATGCCATTGGACAATCACTAGAGCCATTACTAAATTAGTGACCTTTTTTTTCCAACATTTATTGAGAATTACTAAAATCAACAGGAAGAATCCATCTTGGCAGAGGAATAGACATCAGCAAGAAAAAATGATCTTGATCTCACCAACAGTCGTCGAATGACCTTTCACACAACCAAACAATTAATGCAACATCCATGAATATCAAGTGGTAGCACATGTATGTTGCTTGATGGGAAATTGTAATTTAAACCAACTCAAATCAGCCATAAATTGGAACTAAATTTCCACATCATCAAACTTAGGAGAACACACCAATGTCTAACCATTCTTCTATAAATTCAACTAGTGTCACCTTTCTTCAGCAATCAATAGCATCAAACATGGTGAGCTCTCAGAGTGATCGTAATTCTACCAATGATTACATTGTGTTGGAGGAGATTGAATGTAGCCATCTATTTAGGCATACATTAGACCAGCTAAAAGAGATATTCATAGTGCAGAGAGAGGTAGAAGAAGAAGTGCTCCGCAACATCCTGGGTGAAGTGTTCCTGAGCCAAGCCCATGTACACAACACAACCATGTTGGATCATTTTATATACACAATCATCAAGACTTTTTACCACCATGACTAGGGTCGAAGAGCACTAGAGCATCTAGTAAAGCCTAAGTTTCATCATAGAGTCAATGTGGAGATTAGTAGACTTAACCACTACCCTTGGAATGGACCGATAGCTGACACCATTTGCATTGTGTCAGTCGTTCAAGATGAGACTTTGGAGGAAGCTATGGATTTTCTCTTCATATGAGTTGTAAGAAATGATATGGGACTCTTTTCACAATTCCACCATTTGCACGAGAATCTACTGTCACCAACTGAAGTTGGATGCCTACAAACTGTTACTAAGGGCATTCATTTTTAGAAACCAAGATCGGATTGCAAACCAGAAAAATCACCTTCCACAGAAGAGAAAAACAAAAAAGCAGTGATTTGCAAAAGATGTGCAAATTGATATATTCGAAGTACAAAATATTACAAGAGATAATTTTCTTTATAAAAGAAAAGATGCATAAACCTAATCTTATCTTGAGCAACAAGATAGCTCAACAAGATAAGGATAAAATCTATAACTTAGGAATTAAATATGCCTAAGTAAACTTATGCAAAGTGTAATTAATAATTAATTACACCAACATCCATGTCCTAATATTTTCTCTGTGTACCTAAGAGGAAGTGCCCTTTTTTGTCTTTTTCTCTACGACATGAACTTTTGTAGTTGAATCAGACAATTTTGTAGTGTTTCTGCAATGTAAAAATATTTTATATATAAATAAAATATTCCTTTTGATATCACTTTGTCTTTGTATGCATGGATTAATTGATTTCCTCTTCATATATTATTTGAAAATTCTAGTTTTCTTTTCTTTATAATGCACTAGTTAGGTTAAATAAGCTTACTGATATTCCATTAATCATCAAAAATCTTTTGGGCAGCAAAATGGGTAGTTCACATAACTTAAAAAAACACCGCCTAGGTTTTGAATAGTCTAAAGAATATTGCCTAAGGCATAACTTGTGGGTGAAGTTTCTATGTTCTAACACATGAGAACTCATCACATGGGTTATTAACATATATACACCCACTCTTGATAGAATGGTAAGTTTGAAAACAATAAGAAAACACCGTCTAGTGAAGGTTAAACAATATAAGTGGTAAAATAAAAGTTTTGAGGAACAAAGGAAAACTCCGCTTGAGTTCAAGGAAGACAAAAAAAGGCCTCCCAAACACAAATCCAAGCAAAGGACTTAGGAAAAAAGTAAAGATAGTTAGAAAAAGAGAAAGGGGTCATATTTATGGGTAACAAATCCTAAACCCTCAACCCTCTACCCTCAACCCTCAACCCACAACTCTCAATCCCTCTATCGTTAAACCCTCAACCCTTTACCCTCAATCCTAAACCCTAAAACCTATACCCTCAAAACCTAAACCCTCTACCCTCTACCCTCAACCCTAAACCCTCAACCCTAAATTATTAAACCCTAAACCATTAAACCTTCCACACTCTACCTTCAACCCTATACCCTTAATTCTCAGCCCTCTACCCTCTATATCTCTCCCACTTCCTCCCTCCCTCTCTTTCTCTATTCTCTTCCTCCTAAATTGTCTCTATCTCTCAAGTCTATCTTTCTCACTCACTCACTCACTCCTATATCTCTCCCCTCTACCCTTAACCCTCTACACTCTACCCTTAACACTTAAATCCTCTACCCTCTGATGGACGGGATTTTCGAGATTGATCGGAACTCTGGATTTTCCGGATTTTTGTTTTTCGATGATTTATTTGATTTAATCTTTTTCCGGATTTCGGACCGGACCTGGATTTTGACTTCCGGATTTCGATTCTTTTCTGATTTCTTTATTTTCCGATTTCTTTTCTTTAGCATCTCACTAATCCCACCTTCCATCCCCTCCCCCACCCCAACCCCCACCCCCACCCCAAACCCCACCCCCACCCCAAAACCCCAAACCCCAAACTCCCCACCCCTCAACCCTGCAACCCCGAACCCCAAACCCCAAACCATATACCCTCTACCCCTTAACCCACGCACCTCTTAATCCTACCCTTAAACCCTCAACCCTATACCCTCAACCCTAAACCTAAAAACTTATACCCTCAAACCCTAAAAACTCTACCCTCAACCCTAAACCGTAAACCCTAAACCCTTAAACCCTAAACCCTTAAAACTTCTACCCTCTACCTTCAACCCTCATCCCTCAACCCTATACCCTCAACCCAATACC
>VDFB02379711.1:60424991-60461346 GCA_007258455.2 Sequoia sempervirens
CCCTTCCACCCCCTCTCCCTCTCTCAAGACTCTCTCTCCCTCTATCCCCCCACCCTACCTAGCTAAGTTCCTCTCACTCCAAACCCTTCTCTCCCACTCCCTCTCTCTTAGAATCTCCCTTCCACCCCCTCTCCCTCTCTCAAGACTCTCTCTCACTACCTCTCTCTCTCTCTCTCTTAAAATTCTCCCTCCCTCTAAAGACATACATAAATACATACATACATACATACATACAAGGATAATACATAGGTACATACAATCCTACATACATACAAGCATACATGTACATATGTAAATACAATCTTACATACATATAGGCATACATACATACATGCATTGATACATACATACATACAGGAATACATACATAGATACAAGCATGCATGCATACATACATACATACATAAAAAGCAAGCATACATGTACATACAAAAATACAAATATATAAACATACATTCAATAGAGTATCATTTAACATAAAGCAAGACATAATTTGAGCATGTTATATCACACTCATGTTATGTCTTGTTAGACATGTCCCACACAAACACAAAAAACCATGTCAAAACTAAGATATAACACAAGCATATTATAACACGCTTGTGTTATATCTTGCTTTGGGAATCCCCAAGCCTTAAGCTTGTTATTTTCCTTGGAATACCAACCCAATTCCCAACTACCAAAGATGTGTTATTGCAAATTCTACAATATCTCATATAAACGGGTTCGTGCTCACCATTAGGATTGCACGTGTTTCAATTTTGAACAAATCGAACACCTGGCCAATGTTACGTTCTCTCTTAGCTATCCAAAAATTTTAATCCTTTCATCTATAATTTATTTTCTTTGTGTGTCAGGTATGTGCAGGATCATCATGGAAAAAATAGGCCCTTGAGCGGCAAAAAATTTAGAAAAATCAGTGTTAGGGAACTTGACGTAAAAATTTGAATAAGTTATCTATATTATTTCAAAAATATGTAAGAATAGAATCTATAGAAAATTGAATTTTGTTTCTAAACTACTAGGTTTATTATAAAAAAAAAATCTATTTGGTAAAAATTTGAAATTTCAATGCAGTAGTACTTAAATTTCAGGGAAAAAATAAGAAGTAGGTGTTTGTCTGACCACCCTAACCATAATAAAATGATAATATTTATTTATAATATTTTATATATAAGTATAGGACTCATGTTCGGATGTGATGCATATTTTTTTGTAATTTTTTCCAAGTAAATAATTAATTATGAATTTTTATTACAACTTTTTAAAAATATAAAAACTTCGTATGTCGACCATCTTAACTTGGTCAAAACTTCATGAAATTTAATTTTTCTTTTTTTTAATCTATAGTATGTGAAGCATAGAATGTGATGCATGTTTGGATTCAAAAATCTGATATCGTTTGAAAGTTATAGATGTTTTCAATCAGCCTATTGATCGGGACTTTAGTCATAATTCTAATAGAAAATGAATAATAATTATTTATTAAATTCAAAGTAAAGAATAATTTATATTGGTGGAAATCTGAGAATCTCCTCTAAAACCCTTTTGTTTCATCATTTTGGGTTAAAAAATTCGTCGACCACATACCCTATAAATACCCATAATATCGCCACTTTTTGGCCCATCATGATCCTGCACATACCCTGTCTCTTTTTTGGAAAAAAGCATTGTTTGGTTTTTTTCATTATAAATTAACCATTCATTAAAATTTCAAATAAATTACATTTTTAGAAACTAGACTCCATTCTATGAATTTTAAAAAAAATAAAAAAAATCAATTAGTTTCCAAAATTTGTAGGGGTAGAATGGCCAACATTCTATTTTTTAGGAAGTGTCCACTTAGAAAATTAGTTAAAAATCAAATATTCCTTAAAAAATTATCAAAAAAATTGTGCATCAACTACATACTATTAGCTAATTTCTCACTAAAGCGATTTTAAAAATACTAAAAAAAAATTCACCGTGCTAGGGACATACAAATGTTGTTATGTTATTTTTTTTTGACAAAAACAACACCAATTTTTGTACATCCCTCTTTTGAGCCCCTTTAATCTCAACAATTTTCAAAATAAATTAGTAGTTTTGAAAGTAGACTCAGAGCACTATGATCCTTTTTGTTTTTGCGTCTCAAAATTTTGAGTGTAACAATCCTCAATTTTAGATCCAAAGTTAGTTTTTATTGATTTCAAAAAAAAAAAAAAAGTGGCCACTTAAGCCCCATTTTTGGCCCCCCATATTTTTTCACTTACCCTATGTGTCTATGATCTGATTGGGTCCAAAAATTTCTAAATAAATAGAGAGAACTCTATCTCAACCACCACAATCCACACATCTCACCAAATGGTGAAGAAAGGTGAATACAGTGATTTGTGTGAGCCCCTAAGACAACAATTGATGGAGAACCTACAAAAGACCAATGAATCAAGGTACCCCTTCCAGTATGGTACCCTAGTTATTTGTTTGCTAGTTTATTTTCATAGAGAAGTGCTCGTAGCAAATAACATTATATGGTTAGATAACATTCCAGCTATTATTCAAATTAGAGACCATTTGAGAAGGTTTGGAAACCTAGAAACCTATAATTCTATGTTGTGGCGTTTCTTTAAGAAATTTTAGGGCTGAATGCAAGAAAGGTATGGAATTCTAGAAAATTTAGTTGAAAAGTATAAGAATGATATAACATTCATGGTTAGAATAGATCACTTCCTAATGGAAGTAGTTGAACCTTGAATGGTTTGGGTTCCAGAGCTTGGATATAAGGTAACTAAAGAAGAGCTTACCAAATTTGTAGAAGTTGTGTTGAGAAAACAAAGAGATCCATTTGTGGACAAATTTGGCACATATGCGGAGAAATCCAGTCAGGTGAATCTGGAAAAGAAAAAGAAAGAAATTGAGAAGGATGTTGAGAAGATGAAACTCAATTGGAGGAGATAGTAATCACTCCTAAGGGTTCTACAGAGAAATCTAAAGCTACTATTGTTACTTTGTAAGGTACTCCAAGAACAAGATCAATTAGGACCTCTGCCCGCTCTCCCATTGTTCCTAAATCCTCTAAAACAAATCATCCATGAAGTTCAAAGAAAGAATCATATGGCTCCTTTGTGCAACAAATGCCTCCTAAGAGGAGAAGTAAAGGAAAGGCCACCAAAGAAAGATAAATTAGCTATGAGGATGAGAAATATATAGAAGAAGTACCATAGTTGATCCAGAAGAAGAAGTCTCAAGCCACTGTGGAAGAGACAAGTGTAAAGAGCACAAAAGTTTATATAGTTGATATTGAAAGTGAATAAGTAGAGAAAGAAAATAAAGGTTTTGTTTTTCAGAGAAGAGAAAAGAGTTCAGTAGAAGGATAAAAATCTCTTAAAGTCAAGGGAATGAAGAAAGAAAAGGCCCCTTCAGAAAGTGAACATAGCCCCTTAAAATTTGAAGCAATGTTTAATAGTATTTCAGAATTTGGTCTTTTGGAGGATATAGATAAAATGTATCCAAATTTTAATGATGAGGACAAGGAAAACATTGAAGAAGCTATAGTCAAGTACGTGGTAACATTTGACACTGACATAGATAAGATTGAAGAAAAATTGTCTGATGAAATGAAAAATGTCTTAAAGTTGCAAGAAGATGAAGCAATCAATGAAGATGCAAATTTGAGAACTTTTTCCTTAGAGATGATTGTTTCTCTAACACATGAGGATAGACATAGGTTGCCTAAATTGTATAGAAAAATATTCAAAACAAAGCAAAGATTCATTACTCTAATTAGTAGAGACAAGGAAGATATTGAAAGACCGAAGAGTGATACTCTGCAAAATATTGTAGAACTTGCTAAAGAGTTGGGAATGTCTCCTGATAGTGAAGATAAAATGCAACATAACACATCTATCTTGGAAATAAATGAACCTGATATTGAACAACATGATAATACACCTAAAGATGAGAATGTAAAAGAAAATATGGTAACAAATGATACCCCTTTGGATGTGGAGAATGTTGCTAAAGAATAAAAGGAAGGTGATAAACAAAATGTCCTGAAGAAAGATGAATCTCAAAATGATCAAAATTTTCCCCCTCCAGATATGGAGAAAGACACTAAGCAAAGAGAAGGAAAAAAAAACAAGTCTGAGAGAAGACAAAAGCACAAAAAGAAGAAAATTTTCCTCCTCTAAATGATGAGAAGTCTGGAGAAGAAGAAAAGAATGTTGAAGAGTGTTTTGCTAGTGGAGATAAGGAGAAAATTGATTAGAAGGAACAAGAAAGTACTAAAACTATTCTTGAATCCTCTAAAGTTTTTGGAGATTCTTTGAAACATTTGTTGGATATGCAACTACATTTTAAATCGATGGTTTTTTCACGGATCCTACAAATTCTAATGCAACAAGGATAGATAGATATGGATAAGATATCGACCCTAAATTAGTTACAACTTGGTGATGCTTTCCATTCCTTCATAAGGAAGGAAATACTTCAGACACACTAGAAGAGTGCATAAATGGTAAAAGAAGCAACAAAGGTGTTACAGGAAAACATTTGCAGAGCATCTATTGATAATTTCTTATATGGTGTATACAATTTGAATTTTTTGTTGGATTCCTTTAAGGAATATTCTACTAGTTTAGAAGAAAAAATGGAGAAGTAAATAGCAAAGAAGGTCAATGGTAATATATTGGCTGAGATTTTTGATAGATGTGGTGCAACACATTGCAAGTTACAAGGTAACTTGAAGGAAGTTTAAAAATGCTTGGAAGAAGCTAAAGTATTATTCTATTTTTTCTTGAAATGGAATACTTCTACAAGGAGCAGAAAAGATAAAATGGACACGAGGGTGATCCCACAATAGTGATTTACAATTTTTATCCAAGCTGGAAACTAAAATTATTTTTTTAACTAAATCTTCACTTTCGGGCACCTATAGGGGCTAAACCATGAGCAATTTGAAGATGATGCAAACTAGAGTTTCATGACATTTTGTCTGTAGATTCTAAATATATTTTTTCAAAATTTTGAATCATATTGCACTTCTTTTTTCCATCTCCTCAAAAACTAGTTTTTTTTAGAAAACAACATTTTTAAAAAGTGACGCTCATAATATAACGCATAACTTTTTTTCCATGAAGGATAAAATTCTAATTCTTTCGAATTTAGATTTGTAACTCTAGTATCCAGTGCTTCCACTTTGTTAGATAGTTTTTATTGAATATTTTTTCTTTACTCAAGTTTCAATGTCAAACCAACTACAATTTAGACATATCGCAATCGTATAATGTGTAACATTTTTTGTATGTATCGAAATTCAATTTTGTTTTGTTGGATCAAGGACATCAATATCTAGTGCACTCATATTTTTCAAATTTTTCTTTTGATAATATGCTATTTTTCCACATGTGCAGAACAAAGAGCTTGATTTTTGGTGAAAAACCTACATTCACAAGAAATAAAAAATAAATATAATAATAAAATAAAATTTATTTAAAATTATACTCTTTGGGAAGCTTATAATATGGAATACATACTTAAAAAATAAATTTTAAATGAATTCATTTGATCCCCCAAAAGGTAAATCAAAAGTGGTTTTTTATCAGCATTTTGATAGGTGTAAAGGAGACTCTGTTATAGGTATGGTTTAAAACTAGCGGGGTTTTATCCAAGGAGGTTTGATCTAAGGTAGTTTGATCAAACCCTCTTCAATTGGAATGCTTAAATGGAACTTTTTAAGGCTTAAATCATTATATTTTCTAAAAATATGTGATTTCAGCAAAAATCAGAATCTCCAAGAAATTGTAAACCAGCTTTGTGGGATCACCCACGATTGAGTCACAAATTGCTCAGGTCTTTGGTGCATATGATCCAAAAAATGATGCAAAGAATGCAACAAGAGAAGCAATTGAAAATCTACATGGTCAATTCTTCCTTCTGCAAGAACAAAAAGAGATCATAATGCAGTACAGTTAAATCAAAGACTTGGTAAGTGCAACACTTACATCCTTAATTGGAGTTGTAGCTAGTGCAGAGAAGATGGCATAAAAGGATTTGGTGCCTAGTTGTCTAGAATAAGGAGAAGACCTCCATGTGTAGTATGAAATTTAGAATTCTTTGTTTTCCTTCACCAAGAAGGATTGGGAGGTACTCCATATCAAACTGAAGGTATCTGACAAGGGTATTTTACCCTTTGATAGTTGAATGTGTATATTTCTATTTTTTATATGCATTTTTCTGATTTTAATGTATATATGTGGAAGTAGTTGATTTTTCTACGGTACATTTTTACATATTTTGGTAAATAACATTGTTAGGGGGAGCCACCTTTGATATAAATATTTCTTAAGATATTTTAGAAAAGTATGTTGAATATAGGAGAGAAGTATAAAGGGGGAGATACTCTCATATATATCAATTAGGGAGAGTGATATATTGTGTCATTTTCCCTTGATGTCAAAGGGGGAGAATTTTTTGGAACTTAATATTTTGGGAAAGTAGTTTGAGTAGTTTCTAGAGAGTGAGAGTGTGTTTCCATCAATGACAAAGGGGGAGATTTCTGGAAACATGAGCATGATGATTTTTATATGGTATATGTTGTTGTCATTGATGTCAAACCATTGTATAAATGCAAAAAAAAATTGTTTGGAGAAGACCAAATGGTGTGGATAATTAACTAAGTCTCAGAGTGCAATTTCAATGTTACAGTGAACCAATATTGTCATTTGCATTGCTCTTCTATGCAATATCTTTTCATGTACTTTGAAGTGTTCATGATGTGTGTTGAAGGTGTTTAGATCCAAAGTTTCAAGGTTGTATGTCTTCTACAGTTGATGATAATGTTGAAAAAGTATCGAGCTCTATAATGGTAGTGCTACTAAGTGTATATTGGAATGCTTTGCATTCCACCATGTATGAATATTATGTTATATAGTTTTGAGGAACTATTTATAGACGTTAGAAGTATGTGTGCTCCAAGTGGCAAGTTTTTGGTTGGTTCGCATGTCGAGCTATGAATGAATAGTTGGTTCATTCAGTCATTGCTTCACCATTTTTTCTATGTTGTGCCGACCTAAGGATTTGGGGTTGTGCCGAGTTGAAGTATGTAAGGAGAGCATTTATGGGAGTGATTATAGGTCATGTTGACCTATTTTGGAGTACACATTTTGGTTTATTCTATAAGGAATGTGTGTTAAATTTTTGAGCAAACAAGTTATGTGGTACACGATTCATGCAATTAGGTCGACCTAATTGATGTTCTGGTTTGTTGTGGTATATATGCAAGTTTAATTATGTGAATGATGTGATGTGTGATGTAGAGTGTGTGTGTGTGTGTGTGTGAAGTCTGATTTAGTGGGAAGTGTGAAAGGTGAAGTGGTGAAGTATGAAGTGTGTTAATTCAATTTTTAGAGCTTAATTGAAACTCTATCTTTGGTATGTTGTAGATGCATTATTAGCATTTTATTTTCATAGTGAGCCACCATTTCCTCTATTTTTTCCTATTCTAGGCAGTGAGCTATTGATGGTGAGACATTTTTTCTTTTTGGATAGTGATTCTTTGGACAATGATTCCACCATTTTGTAATCTCTATTATAACTAGTTATAATATATTGTGAACTAATTCTCACCGTGGTTTTTCCCTTTCTATGATTTTCCATGTAAATCTAGTGTTCTTGTGTTCCTTGATGTGATGCATATTACTGTAATTTTAATGTGATGCTTTGAATATATGTTTCAATTGATGAAGTCAATGAATTTCAGTGAATATTGATTCACCCCCCCTCTTAGTATTCTGGGTGTTCAACATTAAAGGGTCCTAGGAGAGATGATGGCTTAAGGAGTCCACATAGGATGGCTTAAGGGGATCTATGAATTAAGGTTCTAGGAAAAATGATGGCTCTAGGGGATCAAATTTGGTGAAGTTTCCCAAGGCAACATAATTTAATAGTAATACACAGGATAAAGTGATTATACATTCAAATTTTAAGTTTTGAAGTAGGAAAATATGCACATAATGAATAAAATATATCAAATATCAATATATATATATATATATAATTGTATAGTAGTCATGTGTGTACATATATAAATTTGGCATATATGCCAACTAAAAAATATTTACAAAATATGGCTATGCCATCTCAAGGAAATCCAAAACTTGTGGTGGATCATCAAAATGTAGCCTCTTCATGCCACCTGAAATCAAAATAAAAATATATCAATTTTAACTATGTATATAAGCAATTTATCAATATATCATCATAACATGTATTTAAATTTATATAAAACTAAGTATATACTTACTTGTAGTTACAAGCACTCCATGTTGTAGGTTGAATCTACATCCTCTCTTTTTTGTGTCAAATTATGTGATGAATGTGATGATAACTTAAAGATACAAAATGAAAGTAAATAAATTTTAATGGTGTATAAGCAATATGAATTTATTATCAAAACATGTATTTAAATATATAAAAATATATATATACTTATTTTTTTACAAGTATTTCATGTTGTAGGTTGAATCTACATCCTACCTTTTTTGCCTCAAATTTTGTGATGAATGTAATGATGTCTTAAGGATACAAAATGACAATAAATCGATTTTAATGGTTTATATAAAATATCAATTCATCATCAAAACATGTATTTAGATATATAAAACTATATATACTTATTATGGAATTTTGTGTTGTCATTGATGTCAACATATCTTTGCTACATTGCACTAATGTCAATAGTTCTATGGGGAGATTGTTGGAAGTATGTGAAGATGCTTTGATTGGTTACATTATGTCGTCATTAGTACAATCATTGGTGTCAACCTTTAGTGTTGTTTTATTGATCATTTATTGGTGATGTTCAACCTCTTTTGTGGTTGATATGTTGTAGAGTTATTCAGATGTTGAGTTTTTCTTTATGGTGCTTGGTTTCCAAGTGCTTTTGAGAAAAATTGAATAATAAAGGAAATAGTGTGGTGAAGAGTGTTCAGTGTGACAAAGTGGTGTTCAGTGTTTTGCTTCACATTTATTCATGGCTAAAGATATTCTTTTGTGGTTTTCATATGTTGCTTAGAGATGTTCAAAGGTGTTATATCCAGAGTTTCTAGTTTTAGATCATTGTGCAGAAAAAGATGTGTGAACTATTGTGTGAACTATGTAAGAAATGTTGTCTAGGAGAAATAGTTTTTCTCCACATTTCTTTGTGGTTTGGTTTTTGGTCTTGTGGATCTTGAAGTGTGCTTATATTTCTCATATATATCATTATTTTTATTTTCTTATGTCTTGGTGCTTTCCAAGGTTTGATTCAAGTGTTGCAGTGTGTTGAAGGTTAGCTAGTTACGCAGAATGAATATGTTCTTCTAGTGTATGGCATTGTGAAGGAGTTGTTGGATTTTAGGTTGTTGATGGAATATTTTAGATTGTGCTAAAGTGGTGTGTGTGGTACATGATTCATCTTTAGGTCAAATAAAGCATGCACTTAATTATTTAATGTTGTTAACATAGGATTAGTTGACCTTGGGTGCTTACACTAATTACAAATATGATTTAATGGTTGTGAAAGTATGGCATGGAATTTTTATGTATATTTGGGTCCAAGTTAAGGTTTTTATGGTCCACTTTCATTTATTTCAACTGTAGGAATGTTTTGGTGCCGACTTAATTTGAATTTCCACATTTGAGGTGCATAGTCGACCTTATAAATTAATTTCAAGGTTGAAGATGGTATATATGAGTGATGGTTTGATGGAGGAAATATGAGTGAAGTGTGTAATGTGAAGTGTTGATATGTGAAGTGAAAAGGTGAAAAATGCAATTTGAGCTTTAATTCCTATGACTGTTGGAAGCAGTGAGCAGAAGGTGTCTACATTTTACAAAGAGAGTGTGAATGTTCTAGTGAAGTAGTGGTGGAGCTTTTTTGTTGCTTTGAGATGGATTTCTCATTGTAACAATCTTCTTTATTCTTCTTTATAATCTACTAGTGAGCCATTATTTTCTTTTGGGCAGTGAGCCCTCTGGTAGTGATCCTATTATATTCAGTGTTACAATTACTTTATATTGTGAGCTAATCCTCACTATGGTTTTTCCCTTCTTAGATTTTCCACATAAATCTGGTATTCTCATGTGTTTAGGTGTGTTTACATTACTATTTCTCATGTTTGTATTTTTCTAATTCATGTTAAGGGTTTAAATGGTTGTTAAGGGTTTAAGGACTAGTGTAGATTTGAATGTTAATGAGGGCTTTTATGTTTTAATGTACAACTAATTCACCCTCCCTCTCAGTTGTCTTGTGCATTCAACAATTGGTATCAAAGCGAGGTTTCTTGGAAGAAAGCTTAATCACTTGAGGTAGATCTAGGATGGAAAACAAGAAGGAGGATCCTTATTTGATGGATCTAATTATGCATTTTGGAAGACGATGATGAAAGGTTTCCTTATTTCTCTAGGTTTTGGAGTTTGGAAATTTGTTGAAACTAGATATACAATGCCTACAAATGGTCCAAGTACTAATGGTGAAATCAAGGTATATGAGAACAATGGAAAAGAAATTTATTCTCTTTTGAGTGGTCTTTCTAATTCATAACTTGTGAAAATTATGAGTCTTAAAACTACTAGTGAAATCTGGAAAAAGCTAGAAAGTATCTATGAAGGAGATAATAAAGTCAAGCAAGAAAAGATGCAAAATCTGAAGATCAAGTTTGTAAACCTAAGGATGACAAAAGATGGAGATATTACAAGCTACATACATAGAATGGATGAAGTTTTCAATTTGATTCCATAAGAGGTCTTGGTGGAAATCTAGGTTAAGATGAGGTGGTAAGAAGGTACTAAAAACTCTTACTAAATCTTATAGCCATAAAGTTTCTACTATTAAAGAAATTCAGAATTTGAATAATTATTCTAGAGATTAGTCGTTTGGTGCATTAACTACTTTTGAATTAAGAGAGTTTGGTCCAAGTGATTTAAAAAGGGAGATTTCTTTAAAATTGGCAAAGCAGGGAAGAATGAGGAATCAGACCAAGATGATGTTGATGATGTAGAAGAAAATTTTGTGAGAACATTGAAAAAGGGAACTAGAAAATAAAGAGGTTGTATGCATGTAAAATGGATATAATAGAAATATGCATAAAAATAGCTTGAATCAAACCAAAATACATGAAAACCTCAAAAGATAAAATGTATTTTGTTGAGTTGTTGAAGATTTGAATGTGGTTTCTCATGAATCCAATAGCATAATAATAGCATAAAAGATGTTGATATATTCAAAATGGGATGGGAGGCTTCTTCTTTATAGAAATCCAATTTCAAATGAAGGGATAGGATTGAAAGATGAAGAATGATGATGATCAATGGATGAGAAGCAAAGAGGAATAGGGTTAGGGAAAAAATAGGGTTTAGCTAAGGATGGATGATGGAAATTGAATTATAAATTAGTTCAATCAAGGGTGGAAATTAATTAAGATGTGAAGAGATAAGAATGGAACCGATAAAGAGGTTGGCATAGAAAAAGAGGTTTCTAGAGTAAATTAAATAATTAAAAAATTATTTAATTTAGGATCGACAGTGAATAATTAAATAAAAATGATTATTTAATTATAAAAGAAAGGGAAAAGATTGACTTTTAATTAAAATAAAAATTTAATTAAAAGTGGAGGAAAATGATAAAATATTAAATAATTAAAATAATTATTTAATAGTGGAGGGAAAGGTGGAAAATAATTAAATAAATAGAATTTGTTTAATTATGGAAGAAAAGGCTAATGAATAATTAAACAATTAATAATATTATTTAATTATAGATAGAAAATAGGACCATGAATAATTAAATAAATAGGAATTTATTTAATTATAGGGGGAAAATGATTAATTAGTGACGTAATTAAATTCAATATAATTTATTTATTTAATCAAAGAGGAAGAAGGAGAAAATGAATTAATTAAATAATTAAGAATTATTTAATTAATAGGACAATATGACCTTAGGGGATAATCAAATAATTAAAATTATTTAATTATGCAAAGAGGAGGAAGAATTTATGTGAAAAATGGCATTCCCACTGGGCTTAGGACATTTTTTAGTGTCTACAGATGTAAGTTACCTTTCAAATGCTTTAATTGTGGAAAGATTGGTCATTATGCTTCAAGATGTCTTGTCAAATCTTCAATAGATAGACCTAAGGGGAATAAAGGTAAACCAACTAGGAGAAGTTATTATGTTAAATAATATGCTAATATATATGATGATGAATCTAATTATCCAAATGATGGAGATGATGAATGATTGTTTATGGTTCTAAATGTTGGAACTAATGTCTCACTTTTTGCTCAAGATGGACATTTACATCAATATTTTAATTGAATATTCATCTTTTGAGACCTATAGTAGCTAAACCATTAAGAATTTGAAGATGATGCGAACTAGTGATTTGTAGAAATTTGTGTGTAGATTCTAAATATGTTTTTTTAAAATTTTTTTGAAATAAATCATGAATCTTTCAACATCTACTTTAATAACTAGTTTTAAACAAAAAACAATATTTTCAAAAAGTAACGTTTGTGTCGTCCAACATAACTTTTTTCTATAAAGGATAAAATTATAATTTTTGAAAAATAGATTCTCAACATCAATATCTAGGGAAAGGATATTTTTCATAATTTTTTGTTATGATAATTTTTTCATAATTTTTTTTTACATATATATTTCTTAATTAATTTTTAAAGTCATAGTAACTATAATTTGGATATACGTGTGTGTCATCCAACCTAACTTTTTATATGCATATCAAAATCTAATTTTTGTTTTGTTGGTGAAACAAGGACATCAATACCTAGGGAAAGGGTATTTTTTGAATTATTTTTACAATCGTTTACTATTTTTCTACCTCTGCAAAATGAAGAGCTTGATGTTCAGATAAAAATCTATGTTCAATAAAAATTGAAAATTAAATACACGATAAAATGAAAAGATATCAAAACTATACTTTTTGGAAAACTTGTTCCAAGGACTACAATCTTGAAAAATATAATTTGTAAATGACATTATTTAATCCCTCAAAAGGTAAAGTATTTTTTTTTCTAACATTTTGATTGGTGCAAAGGAGACTCCATTGCAGGCATGATTTAATACTAGAGGGTTTATATCCAAGGGGTTTGATCTAAGGGGGTCTTATCTATCCCTCTTCAATTAAAACCCTTTAGATGGAACCTCTCAAAGCTTAAATCGTTAGTTTTTCTAAAAAAAATCATTTCAAGCAAAAATCATCATGTCCCAAAAGTAAGACACACTATTGTGGTAAGACCTATATGTATGAAGGAAATTTCTCTAGAAGCAAGTCATAACATTGGAGGAGTGATGGTGACTATTTTTATGCTAGAGAGGAGAAGAAAAATTGGATCATTGACAATGGATGCACAAATCACATGACTAGTGATAAGAGTAATTTTATTAAGCTTGAGAAGTTTGAAGGTGGTTTAGTTAAGTTTGGTGATGATAGATCTGCTAAGATATGTGTAAAAGGTTTAGTCAGTTTTGATGGAAAGCATAATACAAATGATGTTCTTTATATTAAGGGTCTACGACATAACCTTTTGGGTGTAGGAAAAAAGTCTAGGAAAGGATATAATCTTGTGTTTTAGGAAAATGGTTGTTAGATCAGAAAAGGCTCTAGAATTGTGGTTGTAATAGGAAGGACAGATGGAAATATTTATTAGCTTAAGTGTGTAAATGGTCAATTCTTTATGATTGAAATTAATGAAAGTTAACTATGGCATAGAAGAATGCTTCACATCAATTTTGATAGCCTGGTGAGGATCAACTCAAATCAAGTTGTTAGAGATCTTTCGAAGATTAAAAATCCTATTAATGTTGTCTGCAAGGAATGTCAAATTGGGAAGAAAGCTTGAAAAAGTTTTAAATTCAAAGAAAAATCTAATACTAGTCCTTTAGAGTTGGTGCATACAAATATTTTTGGACCTACAATAATCAAAAGTTTTCAAGGTGGCAAGTATTTCATGCTATTAATTCATGATTACTCTAGAATGACTTGGGTTATTTTTCTCAAAGAAAAATCAAAAGCTTTATATTTAAGTTTAAGATATTCAAAGCTATGGTAGAGAATGAAATGGATATGAATATCAAATTTTTGAGATATGACAAAGGTGGAGAGTTCACCTCCAATGAGTTTAACACTTTTTGTAAAGATCATGGAATAAAGAGGCATTTTTCAACTCCTAGGACTCCTCAACAAAATGGAGTTGTGGAAGGGAAGAATAGGATTGTTAGGGAAGAAGCAAGGACAATGATGAAGGAAGAAAATCTACTAGATTTATACTAGAAAGAAGCAAGGGTATGTGCAGGATCATGATGGGCCAAAAAGTGGCAATATGATGGGTATGTGTAGGGTATGTGGTTGATGACTTTTTTTTTACACAAAATTGATGAAATGAAAAGGGTTTTTAAAGGAGATTTTTAGCTTTCCACCAATATAAATTATGGTTTACTTTGAATTCAATAAATAATTATTATTCATTTTCTATTTGAATTATGACTAAAGTCTTGATAGATAGGCTAATTAAAAAATATATATAGATTTCAAACGATATAACATTTTTTGAATATATAACATGTGTCACATTATATGCTTTGCATACTATAGGATTGAAAAAAAAAATTGAATTTCATCAATTTTGACCAAATTAAGGTGGTCGGACATACGAGGTTTTATATTTTTTAAAAGTTGTAATAAAAATAATAATTAATTATTTACTTGGAAAAAAATTACAAAAATATGCATCACATTGGGACATGAGTCCTCTACTTATATCTAAAATATTATAAAAAAATATTATCATTTTATTGTGGTTAGGGTGGTGAGACATCTACTTCTTATTTTTCCCTAAAATTTAAGTACTCTTGCATTGAAATTTCAAATTTTCACCAAATAGATTTAAAAAATAAAAAATTAACCTAGTAGTTTAGAAACTACATTCAATTTGCTACAAATTCTATTCTTACATATTTTTGAAATAGTATAGATAACTTATTCAAATTTTTACGTCAAGTTTCCTAACTCTAATTTTTCTAAATTTTTTGCCACTTAAGGGCCTGCTTTTTCCATGACAATCCTGCACATACCCACGATTCATACTACAATCTACAGTTTTGAATCATGGTGTGAAGTGTGTATGTGTATATGTTGAGCTGACAAGTTATATTTTGTGTGATAGATCTAATTAGGTCGATCTAATTGATGTTGTAGGTGTTTGCGGATGAAGCAGGTATATATGTAAGATCCTTTTTCGATGTTTTAGTGATTGTGATGTAAGGTGATGTTTAGATGATGCAAATTGTGTGAATATGATACGAATGTAGATAAAAATAGTTTGTTAGTGTAGACTAGTATGAGGTGTGTAGAATTAATGTATTGAGCCTCATTGGAGCTATATTCTAGCATGTTGTAGATGCATTTGTAACAGTTCAAAATATAGTTTTGTACCACCAATCTCTTTT
Source organism: Sequoia sempervirens (assembly GCA_007258455.2). NCBI lineage: Eukaryota > Viridiplantae > Streptophyta > Pinopsida > Cupressales > Cupressaceae > Sequoia > Sequoia sempervirens. The sequence continues at coordinate 60,440,479 of VDFB02379711.1, forward strand.
ATCTTCTCTTCCTTCCTTGGGCAGTGAGTCCACTAGGATAGTGAGTCCACTTATAATGAGAAATTCTATAATATCTTATAACTAGTTATAATATATTGTGAGTTAATGCTCACCGTGGTTTTTCCCTTTTTGGGTTTTCCATGTAAAAAATTGAGTGTTCATGTGTTATGTGATTTTGATGGTTGATTTCATGCTTTCCTTTCTTACTATAAATTGAATATGCTATGTGGAATGAATGTTTAAATGTTTAAGTGGTTTAGAGAATACTAATTCACCCCCCTTTCAGTATTTCAGGCGTTCAACAATTGGTATCAAAGCTTGATTCCTTGGAAGGAGCTTAAGCTCTTAGGGAAGATCTAAGAGGTTGAACATGCAGCTATTAGTAGATTTCCTACTCCTCCAAAAGAGATACCTATTGTTAGGTTCACATAAGAAGAGTGCATGATTGACATGAATGGAGAACTCATAATAGCTCTTGAATATCTATAAAGGATTGAAAGTGAGAACAAAGATCTGAAGTAAATTTTCAAAGACGAAAATGAATGTATCAAAAATTTGAGAGAGAAAATCAAGAAAATCAGAGGAAATAAGGAAGTTAGTGAGAAGTTGGAGCAAGAAAATGAAATAGTTACTAGTTTGAAGGCGCAAGTTGAAGAAGAAATAAGAGTTGAAGAATTTCTAAATGAAAAGATGAAAAGAAAATTTGAGGAATGTTCAAAACTTGAAGAAGTAGTTGTGAATTTGAGATCAGATCTGGAAAAAGAAAAGAGCCATGAAGATAAATTCAAGATGAGCTCTACAAAGCTTGATGAAATGATTGCAAACTAGAAAGGATCTAAAGATAAAGAAGGATTAGGGTTTGAGAAAGGTGAAAGCTCAAATATAGATCAAACTCCAAATCGAGATAAAAAGAAGACTGAAGATAAAAGGAGAAATGGAAAATAGGTCCAAAGGAGAGACTTCAAAAGACCGCCTATCAAACAACCAACTGAAAAAGGCTACCCATATTTTAATCATTTTTATTATTCTTGCAATAAATTTGGACATAAGGCTATTGAATGTAGAAGCAGAATGAATCAAAATGCTTAATCTTTTCTTAGTCGGTGCTTTACATGCAAGAGATTTGGTCATAAGGCTAGTGAGTGCAGAAGTCAAATGATGAATAGCTATAACAATGGTATGAGGTTTTGATATTTTAATGGTTGTTGTTATGGATGAAAGATTTGGAAAAAAGAAGGAAGAAAGTGAAATTAAGCTTAAGTCTATGCCAGCATCCAGTGCAAATTTTTCCTCTAAAAACTAAGAAGAAAGTTTTTTCTTAGGGGGAGCATTAATTGAATATTATTTCTCCTGCCGGAGAAATGGTGTTGATGCTTCAGCATATTGATATGAGGTGTGGATCAATATGCTTGACCTATTGGAGAAAAAAACAATGGAAAATGTTGAGTTGCAAAGGTTTGTGGAGCATTTGAAGTTGACTATGCACAAAATTAAGGTTTTTACTAGCTTTTCAATTTGAGTATTCAATGTGAAATTAGGCCAAGTGCAAAAGGTTTATAAGTGATTTCACACATAATTTGAGTCATTTACAAATGATAATTTGAGAAGAGCAGAGTAGTGAAAGAGTGAAGTGAAGTGATTGAAGCAATTGAGATCTAGTACAAGTGAAACCCTTGTTAGAAGTGATTCAAAGGTATTTTATAGTTTCTATTTTCCCTAGTTTTAAAAAGTGCTTTCAATTTACTGCAAAAATGTACACACCACAAGTCATAGGTCATAGATCATCCACACCCTAAATTTAAAAGGCATCCTGACAAATCTTTGGTTGATGATCTAGATGGTTTTTTTTCGCACATCCCATATGGTGTTTTACACACAAAAGATGTTAGGGAATACATTCATATTAAGATGGAAGAATATAATCATATAAAGTTGAGTGATGTGTGGTACAAAGAACTCATCGAAGATGATTTCAAGTTGAAATTAGAGTTTGGGGCTTTGACGGAGAATAAAATTGATGCCTAGAACAACTTTCCTATCTTTTGCTATGTATATGAGTGGGTGAGATACACCTTGAGAATAATTCATGACAAATTCCTCTGGTTGGATATACCACATTTGATCAATAATAAGGCTATTAGGGTTTTCACTCATTTGTGGGCAACCAAACCAACTCTAGTGCTCAAGTTGGTGAAAAATAAAATTGTGATGGAGTGAAGAGATGTGAAATATGATAGAAGGGTGTTGACAATAAAGGGCATCAAAAACTCGGTAGTTAGGTATGCTTCAATGATGATCAAATACAAAATATACTTCACCAATAGAAAAAATTCAATATCAGTGACTGCCATCAACACAACATATGAGATGGTTGAGAAGGGTGAAGACTATGATCTATATGAAATTTTGAGATTGTAGCTTTTGGAAATCTATAGAAGACAAAGGGCTCTAAGTACAACTTTAAGTTTGTCACTTTGATTGTTTGTTCTCTTTTAGTTTTTGAAGGAGGTTCCCAGTACAAGGAACATTGTTTATCTAAAGGATAGACCTATAGCCCATCAAATCAAAGATCATTTGATGAAGTTGGGAGACTTTGATGCACAAAATAATGCTCTCTAGGGGTTCTTCAAAACTGTTCAAGAAAAAATACAAGCAAAAGAAAGAATACCAAAGCATGTTGTTGAAAAATACAAGAATGAGATTATTTTATGATAAGTAAAGATTATTGCATAATGGAGGCTATTGGGCCTAGAACTGTGTGGATACTAGAGATGGGATATGAAGTTGGAGGAGATGTAATAATTGGTTTGGATAACCTTATGTTAAGAAAACCTAGGGATACTTCTCAAGAGCGGTATGGAACCTATGAGGAGAAATCCATGGAGGTGCATTCAAAGCAAAGACAAAAATAGATAAAGGAAATTGTTTAGAAGATTACTACAATAGTTATAGAGGCAATGTGCCTCACAAAAGAACAATTTGAGAAGGAAAAATCTATGTCTGGCTCACTCAGAGGATCATCAAGGGTATGTGCAGGATCATGATGGGCCAAAAAGTGGCAATATGTAAGTGATATGATGGCCCATGTGGCTGACGACTTTTTTTTACCCAAAATTGATGAAACAAAAAGGGTTTTTAAAGGAGATTCTTAGCTTTCCATCAATATAAATTATGCTTTACTTTGAATTTAATAAATAATTATTATTAATTTTCTATTTGAATTACGACTAAAGTCTTGATTGATAAGTTGATTGAAAAACATCTATAGCTTTCAAACAATATCACATTTTTTAATCTAAAACATGTGTCACATTCTATGCTTTGCATACTAAATTTCATAAATTTTTGACCAAGTTAAGGTGGTCAGACATATGAGTTTTTATATTTTTTAACAGTTATAATAAAAAATTCATAATTAATTATTTACTTGGAAATAAATTACAAAAAAATATGAATCACATTGGGACATGAGTCCTCTACTTATATCTAAAATCTTATAAAAAAATATTATCATTTTATTGTGGTTAGGGTGGTCAGACAGACACCTACTTCTTATTTTTCCCCTAAAATTTAAGTACTCTGCATTGAAATTTCAAATTTTCACCAAATAGATTTAAAAAAACCTAGTAGTTTAGAAACTACATTCAATTTTCTATAGATTCTATTCTTACATATGTTTGAAATAATATAGATAACTTATTCAAATTTTTACGTCAAGTTGCCTAACTCTTATTTTTCTTTTTTTTTTGCCACTTAAGGGCCTATTTTTTCCATTATGATCTTGCACATACCCTCAAGTATCAAATATTTGGTAGAATAGCTACCACTCTTACGATTACCCCAAATTCCTATAAGACTAAGTCTGTTGTTGGAGAAAAGAGAAAAGAGTTTGCAAGTACTCTGGTGAAGGAGAAGACCCCTCTGGTGAAACAACAAAAATTAACTAAAATGGAAAAGGCCACTATGAAACCACAACAAACTAGCCCTGCAAAGAGAAGGGTAAAAAAAATCTACAAGGGAAAAGTACATAGGAGTTAATGTGGAAGATGATGATGAAGAAGAAGGACAACAATTAGTTTAGAAGAGGAAATTGGAAGCTTCATAGGGTGAAGCAATTACAAAGAAACAAAAGATTGACATTGTAGATACCAATAGTTAGGTTGAGGTAGAGAAAGAAAAAATAGGCTACAAAATACAAATGAAGGAGAAGAAGCTTGAATTTGGCAAAGAGAAAAAGACACTAGGTGAAAAAAATATATATATATTTTGGTAAGGGTAGACAACCCTATAAAACTTGATGCTTTATTCAATAGGATTGTGGAGCATGAGATGTTAGGAGAAACTACTACCCTGTATGCTACTAATGATGAGGTAGATAAGGCTACCATTGAAGAATCTATTGTAAATTATATTATTAATTTTGAAGTTAATATGAATAATATTGAGAAGCAGTTGCCTAAAGATCTAAGGAATGTACTATATGCAAGAAGATGGGAGGCAATGGATGAAGAGGCAAAGTCGAGAGCATTTTCTCTAGAAAATATTAGTGCACCCCTATCAAATGAAAACAAAGTCACATTGGCTCAAGTGTATAATAGGGAATTCCAACTAAGAAAAGGGTAACCACCCTTATGAGAAGACATCAAAATGATCTCGAGAGGATCCACAATGAGTCTATGGAGAAGTTTGTTGGTTTGGAAAAAAGGCTAGGACTTACTCCAAACAATGGAGAAGAGATGCATGATGAGATATAGGATCCAAAAGTGAATACTACAGAAGAAGCACAACACAATGATTCTCAACATGAGAATGAGGGTGAAGAATAAAATATGCAAAAGGATGTTGATGATAGTCTTTCGGAAGTGAAAGAAAAGTTCAAAAAGGAAGGAGTCACCGGTGCAGAGGACACTGCTATTGAAAATATTACTGATAATTCTCCTCTGGTAGGAGAAAACACCACTGCAGAGGTAAGAGCTCTACAGAGGCACAAAAGGAGGATATACCCACAAGACACAACTCACCTCCTCTGGAATTACAGGGAAAGGTAGAGGATGCTCAAGGCCACCCAGAGACAAACATGCCTCCAGATAACACTTAAAAATTTGAGGATGAAGAGAAAAGGGATGTGAGTGCATCCGGTATTGAGGATGAACTAGCAAATACTAAGAAGGATGTGGAGACATTGGACAATGTTGGTGACAAGGAAAATGCTTTGACAAAAGAAGATAAAACAAATTTAGTTGGAGAGTCCTTTGGTTCCTCTAGAGATTACAAAATTCTTAAGTATAAGAATTTCAATAGTAAAAGTCTTTATTTTTTATTCCTCCTTCAAATGAGTAGAAAATGAACACAATTCCATACCAAAACTGTCCCAATGTTGCCTGGACTTACAAAATTCAAAACAAAATTACAAGTTCATGAGCTTGTAAAAGACCAGGTGTGATAAAAATTTGTAGAATTAGTCGATGTTGATTGTACGCTGTCATAACATGTCAAGTTGTAGAATTGACGGTAATTTTTTTACTAGTAATTTTTTTTTTAAATGGTCAAAAAAGAAATGAGATCCCGTAGCAAACGAGATCTCGTATCCTAAATAGGGTCTTGTTCCATTTTTTGACCATTCAAAATATTAAATAAAGAAAACAAGACCTCATTTAGGATCCCATTTGTTTCTGTTATGGGTTTTGGGTCATGAAAAGTTTTGGGGACCTGCTTTGACCTGCAACTTGAAGGTCATGTCAGTGTCACTAGAAAAGAGTGACTTTAGACATATGTTTGAAGACTTTTTTGCAAAAAAATGACAAAATTAAAACCCATTATAGATGAGATTGTGTAGATTCCAAATATGTAATATTTTTACAATTAGATTTTTTTTCTATTTTTAAAATATTTTTTGATGAAATTGGTCTATAAACTTGAAATACCATGGTTTTTTTATTAAACTATTTTTTGATGAAATTGGTCTATAAACTTGAAATACTAGGGTTTTTTTATTAAAATATTTTTTGAAAAACAAATTATACATGCACAATCTTTAAACAATTATTTTTAATTTGAAAAAAAATAAAAAATTTAGGTCATCTTATGCGTGACGTGCATGAGGGATTTTCAAAATAACAATTACAACAAATAAAAAATTACAAAAAAATATCATGCACATTCTTCAGTGAGTTATAGATCTTTTCCCAAAAGGATTCAAAAAAATACAATTATTTAGGTCAAAATATGGATGATGTACTCGTGCATGGTATGGTAAAAAAAAGTGACTTTTAAACAATGGTTTTTAGACATGCCTATTGAAAATCAATTTATATCATCTGGGTATTAAAATAAATTACATATTTGGAAACCATACTTGGAGTACTACATTTCATATTACAAACCTTTTTTAAGACTCAAACTTTAAGTGCTTCAAATTTTTAGGTCAAATGAGACAAATTCTAAAAATTAGTGAACACATTCATTTAGGGATCATCATCTTACCCATAATCATTATTAAAATTGGATGATGTGGATTGACATTTTGCTTAACCTATTATAATGTGATGGATATTAAAGAGTGAACACATCCATTTAGGGATCATCATCTATCACTTTACACACACCCCTATCTAGAAATCAATTCAATAATTGTGTTTCAGTGTGGAGATCACAAGGAAATACCCATTTAGCTAGAGAATGTTCTCAATTCATAGGTTGCATTGGAGCTTCATTGATCTAGATTATAGTCACATTGAATTGGTTCAATTTTTTGTTGCTATGAGTATACATATACAAGTTTAATGTTGTAATAGTCAAAGTTGCAAACTATTCTAATGTAATTAAGTCTTTATTTGTAATAAGAGAAAGAATGGTTTCATTATATTTGTTAATTGTTGTTTGCTATTTAGAATGTGATGATAATGATAATGTGAGAATAGTGGATTAAATATGAGTTATTTAAGGTTTGATTCAAATATTAAGTAATACTATTGTCCCAAATAATAAGTGATTGTAGAAGGTTGAAAATTATGTTTGCGTAGTGTTTTGGCATAGGACATTACATACGTATATCATATGATTTGAAAAACCATTATCATATTGCCTAAGTTTCAAATGTAATCTATGAAATTACTTTATGATTATTTTTATTAAGAGGATATTTTCATAATCTATGATATTGTTTAAAAGTGCTTTTAGATGTCAAATGCATAGAGATTTTTTGTATCAATGTTTTAGATCACACTCCATGATCCATCATCAAAAAGAGGAAACAAATTCTTATGATGGATCATAGAGTGTGATTTGAAATTTTAATGCTAAAAATATCCATGTGGTTGACATTTATGAGCCCTTTCAAACATTATTTTTTATTATTAATGTCGATGGAGTTGCTTCTATTCAAATGTTTCATATTATTATAATCCATACATTTAAAAAAAAAAAAGAACATTTATAATTTGAGGTGTACATTTGGGACCTTAGGTGTTTTACTATTAGTGATAGTTACAAAGTGATTTAGCTTTTACAATAATAAACGATACTTCATAACAAAATTCCCTTCCTCTATTATAATCACTAAAGAAACTTCTTATATTTTTTTAGAATGACTTGGAAATATATGTTTCCTTGTAACTATAAAGTTGTTAAATGTGTTTCTGTTAGATAAATAATTAAAGTTCACCATTCTAGATTCTTTTAGAAAAAACTATTTTTCTACCTTCATGTTATACAACCATTTATACTTATGATTAGATTCCAACATTTTTTAATTGACTAAACATATATTGTTAGCCACATGACTTGGGAAAATCTAAACATTTCAATTAAATCCCCTATTACTAAATTTTGACATGAAACAAGTATGGAAATTCAAGGTTCTTAATGTAATAGTGATTTATGACTGTAAACAAACATTATATGTGGCTAATGGAAGTAAGCATTCCCTAGCATTTTCTAGGCATGCTACAAATACAAAATTATCCATTCCTCTACTTTACTACAGCTTCTTAGGTTTGCTACAAGTGAATAAAGTAGTTAGTTTGACCATATTATCAATATAATTCTAATATGCATTTCAAACATATGGATGTCTCCCATTGTGTTTCTTTAAAATTCTCTTAGTCCTTTTGAATCCCTCTTGTACTAAACGAATTCTCACCCAAACACTTATGAAATGCCCTATTTTGCTCTATCTCAACCACCTTGAACCATGCTCTCATTAGTATCAATTTATAAATCTTGTTGTGTACAATTTTGTAATAATATGAACATGAAATTATAGTGCAACATAATTTTTTATTTTTATATAGACATATATTATTCTTTTCTCTCTAATATCAACCTATAAACCTCATTGTGTGAGTTTTTCATGTGCTATATACAATTGCTAATTACGATATAAATGAAATTGTCTTTTTTACTTCATATACAAATTATAATAGTGTAATTCTAATTAAAATCGAATATATTGAAATCAAATTAAATTAAAAGATATCTATGAAGTCACAAATTTATTACTTATCTCACCAAGCAAAGGGATGTGAAACAATATTAGAAATATCTAATTATAAATGAGTCAAAATCTACACACTTTTATAAAATTCAATACTAAATCTAAATGTATAATTTAATCTCAAATGATTACCATGACATAGGTAAAAGATAATACAATTAATCCAAATAAAAGAGCTACACAAGATAACAATGGTAATTGCAAGCCCTTTTCTTCCATTTTCTACCATTCAAGCAACTTTCCATTTGTTTGATGTGTTACTCATCTTTTGTTTTTAACCCTTGCTCCACTTCCTCCTCCAGTTTTTCATTTCATACATATGCAGATTTTGTGAAAACAATTCAATGAAATATCCATGTTATCATAAATCGGATCCTTGACAGATATTCAAACAGTGTATATATGCAGTGATCCACATTGCTCTCTATGCATCTAATTTTAGAAAGCCAACAGTATGATCTAGATTGCCAAATACTCAAAAAATTAAAAAACTAATAACTGAAAATAAAACCTTGTCCCTTCATTATTGCTGCAGGTCTGACATATAAAAATGCTTTGCATCCCTCAGCAATTTCTCTTGCAACAATCTTACAGATACATTTTGTTCCATTGTGGCAAACATGACATATCTAAAGGTTGTTATCAACTTCAATAGTTGTTCCAAGGGGTGTGTTAAGCGATTGCCAACTTTTCACTTTGGTGACAAGTAATTTGATTTCCTCCTCTTCCACATCATTAAGTAAATGTCTTGAATCTGAAAATGACCCTGCCGCCTTTATCTCCCAAGCCAGTTTCTCCAACAATGCATTGATTTGTGTCTGTGGATGTGATCTATCTCTTATATAAGAAGCATGTACCATTTTATTTATTTTTCCTTAAATCCAACTACATCCAGGGATCTTTTTAATGCCTCTATCTTTCATCAATCGCCTTGCCATTTGAATTTCACCCCACATACTCACTTCCGCATAAATGTTTGAGAGAAGAACATAAGTTGCATCATTTAGAGGATCCAAATCAAAAAGCAGTCTCGCTGTAAATACTCCTAAGCCTATATTCATATGTGATCTACAGGCACCAAGAAAACTCATCCACACAACCACCACAGGTTTAACTGACATCTTAATAATAAAGTTTAGAGTGTCCTCAAGAGAGTCAGCACGGGCAAGGAGGTCAACCACGCACACATAATGATCCACCGTAGGTGTAATACAATAAGAGTTACTCATAACAACTAAACCTGCATGGCTGCATGCAGATAGAACACACGTAAAGGTTGTGTAATTTGGATTTACACCTGCCAATTGCATTTGCTTGAAAGTTTCTAAAGCCTTTTCAACAGATCCATTTAGTGCATATCCTGCAATCGTTGCAGTCTATGAGACGACATCTCTTTGAGGCATTATGTCAAACACTTCACGAGCATTGTCTATGCTTCCACATGTTGCATACATGTCTATCACAGCATTTGCAACTACAATATCTGACAAAATTCCTCTATCCTTCATGCTTTGATGAATGTCCATGCCCTGTTCGAAATCTCCCATTTTGGCACAGGCATCGAAGATGCTAGCAAAGGTTGTCAAGTCTGGCTTTACACCTGCCAGTTGCATTTGCTTGAAAGTTTCTAAAGCCTTTTCAAACAATCCAGTTTGTGCATATCCTGCAATCATGGCATTCCATGAGACCACATTTCTTTGAGGCATTCTGTCAAACAATTCTTGTGCCTTGTCTATCCTTCACATTTTGCTTACATGTCTACCAGGGCCGTTGCAACTACAACATCTGCAAAATTTATCTATCCTTTATGAAGTCACAAAATCTTCAAATCAAATTAAACTAAAATATTTCTACGGAGTCACAAATCTATTAGCCATCTCACCAAGCAAAGGGATGTGAAACAATATTACAAATATCTAATCACAAATGAGACAAAATCTACATAAAATTAAATACTAAATCTAGAATGTATAATTTAATCTCAAATGATTACCATGACATAGATAAAGGATAATACAATTAATCCAAATAAAAGAACTGAACAAGCTAACAATGGTAACTGTGAGCCCTTTTCTTTTATTTTCTACCAGTCAAGCAACTTTCCATTTGCTTGATATGTTACTCATCTTTTGTTTTTAATCCGTGCTCCACTTCCTCGTTCTCCAGTTTTTCATTTCATACATATGCAGATTTTGTGAAAACAATTCAATGAAATGTCCATGTTATCATAAAACGGATCCTTGACAAATATTCAAACAGTGTATATATGCAGTGATCCACATTGCTCTATGCATCTAATTTTACAAAGTCAGTAGTATGGTCTAGACTGCCAAATAATCAAAAAATAAAAAATTTAGAAACTAAAAATAAAACCTTGTCTCTTTATTATTACTGCAGGTCTGACATATAAAAATGCGTTGCATCCCTCACAACAGTTTCTCTTGCAACAATCTTAGAGATAAATTTTGTTCCATTGTGGCAAACATCACATACCTGAACTTCTTATCAACATCAATAGTTGTTCAAGGGGTGTGTTAACCAAATCAAATGCGATTGCCAACTTTTCACTATGGTAACAGAAATAATTCGTTTTCCTCCTCTTCCAAATCATTAAGTAAATGTCTTGAATCTGAAAAGCACCCTTTGTCTCCCAAGCCAGTTTCTCCAACAATGCATAGATCTGTGTCTGTGGATGTGATCTGTCTCCTACGCAAGAAGCATGTACCATTTTTTTGGCCTTAAATCCAACTACATCCAGGGATCTTTTTAATGCCTCTATCTTTCATCAATTGCCTTACCATTTGAACCTCACCCCACATGCCCACTTCCGCATAGATGTTTGAGAGAAGAACATAAGTTGCATCATTTTGAGGGTCCAAATCGAAAAGAAGTTTCGCTGTAAATACTCCTAAGCCTATATTCATATGTGATCTACAGGCACCAAGAAAACTCATCCACACAACCACCACAGGTTTAACTGGCATCTTAATAATAAAGTTTAGGGTGTCCTCAAGATAGCCAGCACGGGCAAGAAGGTCAACCATGCACACATAATGATCAACCGTAGGTGTAATACAGTAAGAGTTACTCATATGATTGAAGTATGTACAGCCCTCAACAACTAAACCTGCATGGCTGCATGCAGATAGAACACAAGTAAAGGTTGTGTAATTTGGCTTTACACCTGCCAATTGCATTTGCTTGAAAGTTTCTAAAGCCTTTTCAACAGATTCATTTTGTGCATATCCTGCAATCATTGCAGTCCATGAGACAACATCTCTTTGAGGCATTATGTCAAACACTTCACGGGCATTGTCTATACTTCCACATTTTGCATACATGTCTATCAGAGCGTTTGCAACTACAATATCTGACAAAATTCCTCTATCCTTCATGCTTTGATGGATGTCCATGCCCTGTTCCAAAGCTCCCAGTTTCGCACAGGCATGGAAAATGCTAGCAAAGGTGGTCAAGTCTGGCTTTACACCTGGCAGTTGCATTTGCTTGAAAGTTTCTAAAGCCTTTTCAAACAATCCATTTTGTGCATATCCTGCAATCAGGGCATTCCATGAGACCACATTTCTTTGAGGCATTCTGTCAAACAGTTCTTGTGCCTTGTCTGTCCTTCCACATTTTGCATACATGTCAACCAGCGCAGTTGAAAGTACAACATCTGGCAAAAGTCCTTTATCCTCAATGCTTTTATGGATGTTCATACCCTGTTCCAAAGCTCCTATTTTGGCACAGGCAGGGAGGATGCTAGCAAAGGTTGTGGAATTTGGCTTTTCACCTGCCAATTGCATTTGATTGAAAGTTTCTAAAGCCTTTTCAGCAGATCCGTTTTGTGCATATCCTGCAATCATGGCATTCCATGAGACCATATTTCTTTTAGACATTATGTCAAACAGTTCGCGTGCCTTGTCTATGCTTCCACATTTTGCATACATGTCTACCAGGGCAGTTGCAACTACAACATCTGACAAAATTCTTCTATCCTTTATGATTTTATGGATATCCATACCCTGTTCCAAAGCTCCCATTTTCGCACAAGCTGCAAGTACGCTGGACAGCGTAAATCTATCGGGTTGGAGAACTGTTTTCTGCATACGGTGAAACAGAGTAACTGCCTGGTGAGGATACCCATGTCGTTTGTATGCTGTAATAATCGTATTCCATGAGAAGCTGTCTCGTTCTTTGATGTGGTCAAACACTTTACGGGCATCTACCAAACTTCCGCACTTGACATACATGAAAATAAGCTTATTATGAAAAATTGTGTGAGTAGCAAATGCAAATCGCCTGTGAGCAACGAAAGACTGCACTTTTCTTCCTTGTGAAAGCGCGTTCTTGAGAACACAAGCCTGCAATAAGCCAAGATATGTAGAGTAGTCTTCAGGGGGATTGTATGTAGTAAGCAGAATGTGCAGGGCCTCCTTCAACCGACCCTCTCTACATAATTCTCTGAGATTCCCATGAGTAGTGGATGCCAATGGCATTTTTTCGATTATGGTTGGAGAGTGGAAAATGTGGAGTGTTATTGAGTCTGTGTATTCAACAATGACATTGCCAGTCGTTAGCCTGTGTATGTTGACATAAAAGTTTTTAATACCCTTTCGAAAGCATGTTTCAAATGAATGAATACCATCGATGGTAACCTGTCGAGGACTGCCAGCTTTGAAAACCAAACAAACACTAACAGTTGAAAACACCCAGGATACATACGGAAGGAAGATTAACGTTCAGAGTGTTGTCAAAGCTCCACAGTCCTCTTAAAAGTTATTGGTGCATTTCATACATGACACCACAATAAAACTCCCCATGGCAGGAGAAGAAACCTACTTAGCTATGCAAACGGGCCCAGATTAAAATGGCCCATTGAAAAAAATGACAAAGCTTCGCTTTCTGAAGAGATTATAAGCAGAATGCACCACACCTCCCTCAACATAACGATAGCAAACAATAAGTTACAAGCAACTTTCAAGAATTGCATCAAAGGAAAACGTAGTAGAGGAAAAGACTTAGAAGCTGTGAACCCTAATTTTACATTCCTAAATGGTAAACTGAATTAGAGTTAAAAGTTTTGTTTGGAGTTTTGGGCATCCACAATGTAATTACATTAGTTATGTTTTCAATGAGATGTTTAAAAATACTTTTAAAAAGTTATGTACATTTATTACTTATTAGTACTATTGTAATGAGTTTTGTTAGTACTTTAAAAACATGCCCAAATAAATATAATTCTCAAGTAATAGTCATAAACAGAACAAAAAATAGGGCAAAACAGAGCATAAAAACAAAGAGAACAGCTGAAGATATAACTGTCTAACTTATATTCTAAATAATCCAACAATTTACAATTACAGTGTTGTTTGCAATTAACAACTTCATATTTATAGTGGAGCTTGGAAATTTCTAGTAATCTAGAGACTTTTATAGTTGGAATGTTCTTTTTATGAACAACTTCTAGTTATTTCAATATTTTGAAAAATTCTTACATTTTAGAAACTTCTTTACATTCTAGACAATCTTAACTTCCTAACATCCCCCCTTAAGTTTGGATAGAATATTACAAAGATTTTACAAAAAAGGGGAAAAAAGATACAAAGGAGAGGGGAACATTATATTACTATCCCCCCTTAATGTTCACCTCAATTATGCCTAGCATACCCCGTAATTTCATAAATTTGGCCTTAAGCATACTCTTAGTAAATATATCCGTTGCTTGGTCTTCACTTGGACAAAATTGGAGATTAACAAAATTTTCTTGAACAAGATCCCGAATATAGTGAACATTAATCTCAATGTGTTTTGTTTTAGCATGAAAAACAAGATTATTTGCAACCTGTATAGCACTTTGATTATCACAATACAAAGGAGTAGCTGAACTCTGTACAAAACCAAGCTCAAATAAAAGGTTGTGAATCCAAACTACTTCCTTTCTGGCTTCTTTTGCTGCTCGATATTCTGCTTCACATGAGGACAATGATGTAGTTGTTTGTTTTTTGCTCCTCCATATAATTGGACTTGACCCAAGCTGAAAAATATAACCACCAGTAGATTTCCTGTCATCTATATCACCTCCCCAGTTTGAATCTGTAAAGTCAATCAAATAAACTGAGGACTTGTAACTATAATGTATGCCATAGTAAATGGTTCCACGAATGTATCACAAAATCCTTTTGGCAGCCAACCAATGAGTGTCTTTTGGTTCCTGCATAAATCTAGATACCATATTGACTGCAGAACAAATGTCTGGTCTAGAATGTGTTAGATAAACCAATCCACCAACAAGTTGTCTATATAAAGTAGCATCCACCTTTTTGGAAGTACATTCATTAGTAAGCTTAGTTCTAGATTGAAAAGGAGTAGGGGTTGGCTTACATTCAAGCATGTTAAATTTTTCTAAAATATCCAAAGCATATTTTGCTTGAGAGATAAACAACCCATCATGAAGCCTACTAATTTGCAAGCTGCCAAGAAAATAATTTAGTTCACCCAAATCACTCATATGAAATGCCCCATTAAGATCTGATTTCAAATCGTTAATTAACCCAATATTTGGTCCAGCTATGAGTAAATCATCCACATAAACTACAACAAGAATAATTTTATTTTTCACTCTCTTCACAAAAAAATATTTGGATCTGATTTACATTTTTTAAACCCATGAAGCTGAAAATACCTGTCAATCTTCTCATTCCATGCTCTTGGTGTTTGTTTAAGCCCATAAAGTGACTTCTTTAATCTGCAAACAAGATTAGGATGTTGTTGATCTACAAAACCTGGTGATTGATCCATATATATTTCTTCATATAAATCTCCATTTAAGAAAGCATTTTTGACATCCATTTGATAAATATGCCACCCAAGACTTGCAGCCAAAGAAAGAATAATTCTAATGGTATTCATTTTAATGACAGGAGCAAATGTTTCTTCATAATCAACACCCTCTTTTTGATTGAATCCCTTAGCAACCAATCTAGCTTTAAATTTTTCTATAGCACCATTTGATTTAAATTTTGTTTTATAAACCCATTTGCAACCAATCACATTCTTACCTTTGGAAAGTGGCACAAATTCCCAAGTTTTATTTTTCACCAAAGCATCATATTCTTCTTCCATAGCTTGCTCCCATTCTTTCTTCCCTCTAACTTGCTCATATGATCTTGGGTCATTTACTTGTAATACTTTGGCCATGAGAGCACTACCATTCCTTCCTTGGATCTTTGAGCCTTGCCTATATATTTCTTCAACACTCCTTGTCTTTTGTCTAGCTGAAAATTCATCTTCTTTAGATCATCACTACCTATAGAAAATGTCTAATTACAAGCATTAGTTGTTTCATTTTCAATAGTATTGTCATCATTTGTAGAAATGCACAACTCATCCTCATCAGTGTAGTCTCCATTTCTTTCTAAAATATCTGAAGAATGAGAAGCATTTGTTGTTGTAGAGTGAGAGGAAGTGGTTGTAAGTTGTGAATGTTCATCAAACTTCACATCTCTACTAACAAAGACCTTGTTTGTTGTCAAATCATATAACCTGTAAGCCTTTGATTCTTCACTATAACCCATAAATAAACACTTATGACTCTTTGGTTCTAACTTTTTTCTTTTTTCATTAGGAATGTGTGCCCAAGCAATACACCCAAAAACTTTAAAATAACCAATGTGAGGTTTCCTACCACTCCATGCTTCTTCAGGGGTGATATGTGTGAGAGCTTTAGTGGGGATTCTATTTATAGTATGTGCAGCACAAGAAAAATATCCAAACCCCAAAATTTATTATGTAAACTTTTAAAATGCAACATACAACAAGCCATCTCTAAAAGAGTTCTATTCATTCATTCAACCACCCCATTTTTTTGAGGGGTATGAGGAGTTGTTCTCTGCACTTTAATACCACAACTTTCACAAAATGATTCAAATGCATAATTGCAATATTCACCCCCATTATCTGTTCTTAAGCATTTAATTCTTTTCCCACTTTGATTTTCAACTAATTCCTTAAACTTCTGAAAAACTTCAAATACTTCATTTTTCCTTTCAAGAAAATAAACCCATACTCTCCTGCTATAATCATCAATTAAAGTGAGAAGGTACCTAGCACCTGAAAGTGAAGGATAACTTGGTTCACATAAATCACTATGAATGAGTTGCAGCGGATGATTAACTCTCTATGCTTTACTTGAATCAAAAGGATCTCGATGATGTTTTCCTAACACACATCCTTCACAAACACTTTTAGAAGCTGATTTTTTTGTTAATCCTCTAACCATATCCATTCTAATCATGTCTTGTAATTTTCTATAATTTATATGTCCAATTCTAGCATGCCAAAGTTTTGACATATAATCAATCTGAGCAATGAAAGCATGAGAGATTGTGTATTTGTCATCAACAAACCCCACAAATTTAAATAAACTCTCTTCATGATCAACTCTACCAATAGCAATTATACTGCTTGGGTCTTTCTTATTTCTAACAATAACTTGATCAGCAGTGACAAAAAAATCATATCCAAGTTGAACTATTTTATATACTGAAATAAGATTTACCCCTAATCCTTCAACCAATAAAACATTTTTCAAAGACCCATTTGTTATATTAACAGTCCCTGTTCCCAAAACTGGAAGATTTATTTTATTGCCAAAAGTAATTTCTTGATCTGAATTCTTCCCTTCATAAAAATCAATAAACAAAGATCTATCCCCAGTCATGTGAGATGATGCCCCTGAATCTAAAATCCATTCTTTATTAGAATCTAAAACAAAGTATCCCCCCTTAACATTAGATTTACTCTGGAGTGTAGGAATTACCTCCTCATTTGATTTCTCTTGCCTTTTTAAGGAGATTGCTACGAAGCTATGCTTATCTTTCTTTCCATCCTTAAACCTTTCTTGCTTGGGATTATATTGTTGCCTTTCATTGTCCCTCTTCAAAAAAAAAATTCTCCATGTGATTCTCACCTCCACATTACCTACAAATAATGGTTTTTCTTCCAACTTTCTTTTTTGCACCATCATTTCTAGAAAAATGGTTAGAACCTTCATTATTTCAAAATTTATTATTTCCTTTCCAATTCTTCTTTCCATCATTTCTAAAAATTTTACTTTTCGCTGCATATGCATGATTCTTTTTAATATATCCTTATTTAATAAGTTGAACTTCTTCATCTAAAACAAACTTGCAAAATTGATCAAAATTTTGCTAGGGGGTATTGGGATTTAGTTGAAGAACCCTTTTCCTTGATTCCTTAAATACCTTGTATGGTTGGGGAATCTTACTTTCAACCATTGCAATTAAATGAAAATATTTTTTGCATATTCAACACCTATTTTTTTTAGCTGAGCATTTAAAAAAGTAACTTCATTGAAGTAATCAGACATTTTTTCAAAATCAAATGGATCTAAATTCATCAATTTTTCTTCTATACTAAACATGCTAGCAATGTCTGCATCTTTATAATCCTTTTGTAAATTCTCCCACAACTCTATTAGATTATCAACATCAACAAATCTTCTATTTAGATTGGGGCTCAAAGCTTTACCAATAATACCTCTAGCTTGCTCCAACTTGCATTTCCACAACTCCTTTTCTCTATCATTTTGTTGAGGTTCCCCAATTTCTTTATTCACCATCCTCCATAAAGCCTTCTCTCTTAGAGCATTATTGACTGCAATCTTCCAATCTGCAAAACCACTTCCATCAAAGATAGGCAAAACTTCATTTGAAGAACCCATGTTAGCAAAAAATCAACCTTTAAACAAATCTAGCAATACTCCAGCAATATAACAGCCTTGCAACCAAATATCAATCCAATAATATATTTTCCTATAGAAAATCCCTCTAGCAATACTTTTCTAGCTCTGATACCATGTAAAAACATGCCCAACTAAATATAATTCTGAAATAACAGTCATAAACAGGACAAAAAATAGGGAAAAATAGAGCATAAAAACAAAGAGAACAACTAGAGATATAACTGTCTAACATATATTCCAAACAATCCAACAATTTACAACTGCAGTGTTGTTTGCAATGAACAAGTTCATATTTATAGTGGAGCTTGGAAACTTATAGTAATCTAGAGACTTCTATAGCTAGAATGTTCTTTTTATGAACAACTTCTAGCTATTTCAATATTCTGGAAAATTCTTACATTCTAGAAACTTCTTTACATTCTAGACAATCTTAACTTCCTAACAAGTATTTGTTTAATTGGTTCGTAATAAATTGTATGCCAATGAATTACAAGTTAGTATTTTATAGTTTATAAAGATTTTTTTTTTGAAGTCAACATGCAAATGTTTTAATTTAATAAATTTTTAAAAATATTTTTTGTCAATGTGATTGGTTGAAAAATTGAGTGTTAAGGGTAGATTTTTTAGAATCTTAAGCATAACCCATTTTCACCCAGTTTTTTTGGGCACATTTTTGCTAGTTATGTGAGTGGTTAGAGCAATTTTTAAGGGCATTTTTTCACATGTTCAAGACCTAACACAGTGACAAAAATAATGATGATATTTTTCTGGCCACAATTTTCATTACCTACACAAAATTGAATTTGGTGGAGAACTTGTAAAATGTGTAAAGAAAATAGAGGGGAAGAAAACATGGTAGGGAGGTTGCAAAAACTAATGACAATTATTATTTTTTCCCTGTGGCATGTTCAAGTTTTATCAAAATTTCAAAAATCCTTTGACAAAACCCTTCAAAACCTAGCGAAAGTGTACAAAGAATCTTTGATGGCTTTTTCCTATTATTTATTATGATGGCATGTAAATCCCCAAAGTCTTAGTTCACACAAGATTCTACATGGCTTCTCAAAATATATGTATGCCAAAACCTTTTGTTGTGCAACCAAGAGCTAGTGGTGTGATAATCTCACAAAAGCATGTAGTCAATGACAATTCATAGAAGAAATAAAAATTACCTATCCCATGATGAATTTAAAAGCATGTATTTAGGTATTGTGTTTTGCTTCTCAAGAAGCCATCCAAAACCTCTCCAAGCATTTGATATGAATATAGAGAGGGTGAGAAGTTTCCTATATCAATGGATTGGAGAAGAAATTGTGTGGTAATAGAGGTTAAGGACCAATGCTCTTGTGGTAAATAGGGGTTAGTATTTTTAAAGATTGCTTTTCCAAATTTATATCTTCTGAAAAGGGTTTTCTTGATGTTTTTTATATGTTTCATTGGAAGTTGTTGGGATTTCTCCACAATTGTAGTGATTGAACCTGAGTTAATCATATGGGTAAGTGCAAAAAGATGGGGGGCCAAAAAGAGGGCTTAAATGGCCAACTTTTTTTTGAAATAAAAAAATAATGACCTTGGACATGAAATTGAGGATAGTTACACTCAAAATTTTGAGATGCAACTAAAAAAAGGATTGTAGTGCTTTGAGTCTACTTTCTAAACTACTAATTTATTTTGAAAATGGTTGAGATTAAGGGGTTCAAAAGAGGGATGCACAAAAATTGGTGTTGTTTTTGTTAGAAAAACATAACATAGCAGCTTTTGTGTGTGCCTAGCACGGTGAACATTTTTTTAGTATTTTTAAAATCACTTCAGTGAGAAATTAGCTAATAGTATGTAGTTGATGCATGATTTCTCTAATAATTTTTTAATGAATATTTATTTTTTTACGAATTTTCAAAGTGGACACTTCCTAAAAACAAAATTTTGGTCATATTACCCCTACAAATTTTGGAAACCAATTGAAAATTTATTTCTTTTTTAAAAAAAATTGTAGAATTGAGTCTAGTTTCTAAAAATGTAAGTTATTTGAAATTTTGATGAACGGTTAATTTATAACGAAAAAACACCAAACACTACTTTTTGCTAAAAAATAGACACATAAACAAAAGAAATTATAGATAAAAGGCTTAACATTGTTAGAAAGAGAAAATAATCACATCGTTGGATAGCTAAGAGAGAGCCTAACATTACCCAGGTGTTTGATTTGTTCGACATTGAAACACGTGCAATCCTGATGGTGAGCATGAACCCGATTATGCAAAATATTGTAGAATTTGTAAAAACACGTTTCTAGTCATTAGGAAGGCCCTCCAAGCCTTTGGGTTGGTATTCCAAAGCAAATACCAAGCCTAAGGCTTGGGGATTCCCAAAGCAACATATAACACAAGCGTTTTATATACATGCTCACATTATATCTTAGTTTTGACATGGTTTTTTGCATTTGTGCAAGACATGTCTAGCTAGACATAATGCAAGTGTGGTATAACGAGCTCGTGTTATGTCTTTATTTTATGATAAATGCTACTCTATTCAATGTATGTTTATATGTGTATGTTTGTATCATGTACACGTATGCTCGTATGTCATGTATGTATGTATGTATCAATGCATG